>JAUYWH010000013.1:13569658-13619172 GCA_034779795.1 Ctenopoma multispine
ATTGGGCCTGATTTTCCTGGGGATGGATGAAAGGGCAGCATGGTAGGTTGAAGATAAGTTGTGTCTGAAAAAAATCAGGCCCAATTCACACGTCCACCATTAATAATAATAATTAATACTTTAATAATCCCCTTAGGAAAACTCTTTGTAGACAGGCTGCCCCTTTGAGGTGCCAAGGGCTTGGTGTCTTGTCCAGGGACACTACATGTGGCCAGGAATTAGAGGGAGGCCAGGAAGTGAACCACCAACCTTGGGATTCGTAGACTATGCTGACTGCCAGGTAGGGCACTGAGCCACGTTCGCTTGCAATAGATTCTAATAGATTCAGTAAAAACCCTGGTGGGGTTGTGGGAGATTAGTCAGTCACCCAAGCAGATGTTGCCTCTAGGATTACACCTTTCATCATGGAGAACCGAGTGTTCACAGACAACCACAAGAACCTGTGAAGTCGGATTAAATGGAGTTAGCAAAGGTAATACAGTATTGCCTTTAGTATAGTTAAAGGTAATACAGTATCGCTATATCCCTATGTCCTACTCTCCATGAGTACAAAGTTTTACTCATGCAGAGTTGTCTGAAACTCTCCACTTATGAAATCCTACTCTAGTGTTCATGGAAAAAGCACCCTGGTGATTAGTGAAATCACATAACAGAAATAGACTGGTTTTGCCTGTTCAGAAATTATCAGCAGTCACTGAGTAAACAGAGGATTGGCCAGCCTTGATCAGTGACAGTGGCTCACCAAATGCATGTTTAAATACCAGCATTGTGAACGGGCAGCTTAAAAAACACCCACCCTCCTCCTATACAGACACAGACACAAACACTCCCACCTTACCACAATTACCACCATCACACACCCACAGTGGTACTGAAATGTATGTTTGGAAACTGTCCGTTAAGATTGTATCAGTGTTGATTCGTTTTTTTTTTTTTTTATGTGTGTTGTAGCACAAACACCCTGCAAACATGCTTGGTGGTTTCTCATCCAAAATGCTAATCTATTGGTTTGAGATCTAAGCCTCTGACCTAGAGTCACTTTGATGTTCTTTAAACCAGTTTCAGATTTTGGCAAAATATCCTTGAGAAAAGAATGCACCATGGACCTGACAGGACATATATTGTGAAAGTAAACTGTGGTTTTCATATCATGCTGGTGGTGCAGGCCTAAACAAAGACACCTCTGCTTTGCTTTGACAGTTACAGCCTTAAACCTAGCAGGATTAACGTGCTGGCACTGCCATTTGAATGCTTTACACTATATGTTTTTGATTGTACTTGTGAGGTGCTATTATAGCAATCATGGAAAGTGCTGCACAGTCAAATGGCCTTTTGTGGAGAGAATGTGATAGACCACCAGTGCCCTCTGTCAGCCTCAACCAGCAGATTACAGATGATGTTTTTCTGTTAATGTTTTTTTATATTAAAATATAGTATTTATATATATATATATACATATATATTAGGGCGATCAATGGTAAATTAACTATGAAGTACTTATTAAGTAAAATAAGTAAGTTTAACCATTCCTGTTTGATATTTGAGATCAGAATACAAAGTATGGCCTTATCTTAATTTGGACATTTTGTTTAATGTATACTATTTATATTTCTTAGTTGACTGCTCTTTGTTGACTAAACTGATTCCACTGATCGTCTTAACAGAAAAGTCCCCTGGTCTTTAATGATGCTGTGTTTTCAATGCAGAATTTGGAAACAATCAACTAAAAACTATTCACTAAAATATGTGCTAATTTGCTATGTTTCACAACATGTAGGATTATAGCAATCGAAATAAAAATAATTATCCCTTTCAAATTAACTTTGCAATTGTAGAAGAGTCTGTGACAAACCACGACAGAGTCATGCACTAGCCCAACCTGTGGGTGTATAGCCAATACGCTCATTTTGAGGTGAAAGGGTCTTGAGACAACTATTAGTGTTTGCTCATGTGTGTGAAACTGAAAATTTATTGTGGTAAAGGAACCAGGCGCCCTTCTTCAGACATAATGATATCTTTATCTGCTCTAGATCACATTAGACATTTTCCAGTTGAGGTCTGTCTATGTTATCTTTTCTATCCAGTGCATAGAAACAAAGTGATAACTTTGTGCACAGTAATTTGAGCTGTAGCACTTTTTAGTTGTTGCCAAGACAAGTTTATACTAGTAAACCTGTCATAACTGATGTGTGCAAAAAGAGTTTATATCTTTATTTTGGGGCTCTACTAAAATAGTTTTGGATAATTTACAATTCCAGACATTTTCTTAACACAGTACCTTTTTTTCACCTCTGTCTAAAATGGCTCATTTTAAGACCCCCATCACGCTATACAGACAATGTTCTAAGTAATTGAATAGAGTTGTGTACAAAACGTACCAGCTAACCTGAGCAGGTGGGTGCATGTCTGTACTTTGGGGTGTGCTGACCCAAAATGGAGCTTCATTTGTGGATGGACAATGGCCATATGTATCACTTTCAAAATCTTATAATGCTTTGACAGAGCAGACAGAGACACAAGATTTTGTTTTTGTGTGACTTTTTCTACATACTATTTTGTTCTGTTGATAACAACTCAAAATTAAAAAACATGATATGACACTAACAATAATGGTGAAATGTTTAGATGAGAATATATAGATGTTTAATAGATCTTTAGTATATGTTTTTCATGGTAGACATTTTAAGTGGTCAAATGGGTCTAGTAAATAATACAAAAAATGATTTAGAAATAATTTGCATTTTGCTTAAGTATCCAGGAATCTAGTGTTGCACATTCAAGTTCACTGATACACTCCACCAACCCAAATGTAATGGAGTTCATGATTAATTCAATCAGACAAGACACAATTTAACATTAATGCAGAAACTGTATTTTGTACTTTATTTTGACATTTTGGTGTTTACCTCATCAATTAGGAATATAGCCTATAAATAGCATCCAGGTGCAAAAGTGCCCTGGAGCCTTGACCGGACCTTGCCACTGTTGGTGCTGGGGTGGTGGAGGGGTGAAGCTTAGACGGCAATGACAATAGGAGGAGATAACATAGGTAAGGTGGTTTAAATGTTCTGTTCTTGTAAGAAAGCCCCTTAAACTGGATAATTGAATGAAGAGTTGTTTCTGCCTCATCATACTGAGGAACTGTTGGGTTAGTTCTGTCACTTCCTTTTCCTCAAACTCAGCAACTAATGTATCGTCCCTCTGTTGCCAAATCTTTAGATGGCTTTTCAAAGAAATGTGACATGCTGATAATTATCACAACTCTGACAACTCATATTAGAGAAGTCAATTTACAAAATGAAAGGAAAAACAGTAAAAAGTCCAAATTTTTCTCTACAAAGCAGTACATACATTTTAATCACGGTTACTTTCCATTTAGTGGTGACAGTTTAACATTTAAATTTATTACGTATTCTGTTCGGAGGATATTTGTCTTAAATATTTAATTTTGCAAAAACATTCAGTGTCATTTTCTCTTCACATATATCAGAACCTTTTATGTTCACTTAATATGTTTGTAGTTGTGTAATCATGTGTTTAAAACAATAAATGACAAGACACTTTTCTTAAATGTTTCCAGAGGTTTAGATTCTTTGTCAGCATACAGACACCAGGGGGAACCATTCAGCCAGTTAGTGGAAGATGAACAATATTCTTTGGCTGAGGTTACACAAAGAAAATAAATAAATGTCTCACATGAAAACACTTCGGAGGTATCAGGAGCTTCTCACAGCATAGCAGACTTTCCAACATAACTGTAAGGAATTGTAGACTGTATCAGAAAATCTTTACTGTAAGGAATGTTACATTAAATGGCACTAGATTCTACATTTGAAACATATGCAGAATATTAAAAAAACTTCCTCAACCTGTTAATTGAGTTGCACATTAAAACTGCATCACTGTATTTACTGTAATACCAAGTATTTTGGTTGGAGGGAGCTGACGTAAACAGACGTCTGCTAGAATGAGCAGGACAACTTGACATCACACAAACCTTCAAATGCAGTTATGGAAACAATAGTGTATGCGTTCCTATGCTGTTCAGGTTAATAAAGACAGAAAGTTTCCTTTCCCTCAGACAGCAGGCCTACTGTCAACAATGACTGCTACTACTAATAACACTGCACTTCTGCACTGCTTCTAGTACTTCTGCTTTTCTTAGTATTTCCTTTACTGCTGTCCTCTTTGTATAGTTTTAAGGTGTCAAATGCCAGTAACTACTGCTAATAGTGTATAACTGCTATTACTATGACAGTGTTTGCCCTGCTGCAAGTCACTGGATTAAACTAACACAGTTTTACAACCAGCTGTTTTGGTTTTATTTAGCTTTATTTTATTACATACTCTATAGTGAATATTGTAATTTTCAGGTACTGTTGCACTTTTTGCACATTTTGCTGCATTATAAATCTATTTTAAAATGGAATAATTGCAACATTTGCAATAAATCTACACACTATGACTCGTAGTGTCAAAGTGAAAACATACATATTTAAAATTTTGCAAATCAATTAATAACCAGAAGAGTATTCAGACTGTTTGCTGTGATAATTCATTGTCAGGTGCATTTAAAAATACAAAACACCCAACATAAACAATGGTATGGCAATTAACAAATTGAGCATTTATTTTAAAAGACAGCAATGTATGACAAACTTTAGTCTATTAAATTTCCATCAATGCAAAGTTTACTTTTTTACTATAAAAATTCACCTATCTTAAAGTGTCATTATTAAACTTGTCAGTGTTATTTTGAACTGTCTCTTAAATCAAGGCAATATTCTACACATTCACTACATACTACTACTGTTTTGTGGACTGTTTTACAAAAAGTTTTTGGTGCATCAAAATGCAATGTGCAAAAAAAGCAAGATTAAACAGAATACAGAATAACTTTGCTTGTAATGTCTGAAAATGTCTTCTGTTTGAGGTTTGGCACTTGGGTGTCTGGGCTGACTGCACACTGCATGCGATATAGATAAGAGTGAAAAGAGAAAGAAAACATTAAAACATTTGTAGCTTTGTTACTTTTAAGAAGTTGTTAGTATGACGTTTTTCGGCTTTCAATAGCATATCGACTTATGGATTTACTGTCTGCGCTGTCTTCTGGCAAAACTTGCCTGTCTTTTTGGACTTCATCTTTCTATTGCTGGCCTTCAGCTTCTTTTTGGGGGTTAATACCAGTAAAGCATAAATCACCCTATGCTGCAGCAACATCCACTTTTAATCAAAATCAAAAACGCAAGTCTTACGTTGGTGTAATGCAGATGTAGCCTTTTTCATTCATTCATATAACAGTCATATTAAAACGATGTTTAAACTAGACCTGCAGATGGAAATAATAACCTGTGGGATCCAGGAAAGGAAGATAAATGATGACAACATTTAAATGTTACTGTGCATAGCTCACTTCATTTCTACTTCAAAGATGAAAATAATGCATTTTACTTTCAAATCTTACAGAAACTTGCTGTTAATGGTCATTCTTACTTCTGTCTCCAAAAAGCATCAACACATTACTATAGCTTGGAAAAGCAGTACAGTACTCAGAATCTGAATTTATTACAGTGTGGGGGCTTTATATATACAGCACAGATGCACACAGTCATTGCAGCAAAACATTCAAGCAGACATACAGCCATACAGACGTACAGCCAAAATATGCTGTTACAAAATAAAAAGTTACAGTTAATTTGTTAGTCCACCAAGGAATGAACGATCACTTCGTGCTCCTTTGAAAACATGAATAAATTGTTCAATTCAATTGTTTTTTTTCAATGTTTATTTGGGACTTCCTGGTTGCCCATGTTTCAGTAAATAAGAGTTTCAACAAGGAGATTTTTGACTCTAAACTCAGATAGTTTAGTTTACAATAAACATTTGAGACAATTACACGTACAAATATCCAATGAAGCAAGAAATAGATTAAAACAAAAACAACTGTATCTATTAAGCAGAACATTATTCTGCTTCTGCATCCCATTGATCATCTCATAACGACAGACATTTATCTTGTGACTGTTATGGGGGGTGATGACAATGGACTAAACTGCATAAATGTATTTAAAATAATTACAACTAACTCTACTATGACCTACTTTAAGGGTAAAATACTACTCAGAAATAGTTTTCCTTACATCATTATGTTGGGACTTTTGCACCTTTATCAATAAAGCCAATACAATGTCACCTTTAAAACTAAACATTATGCTTATTCATAAACTTACTCATTCAAACCTAAAGTAACTAAATGTATATGTGGGGAGAAACAGACCATGCAGTTCCAAAAACCTATTTTGCTGATTTGTGTGGTGTATACATGACCAGACTGATTCAAATCTAAAAGTGAAAACTGAGCTCATCAGTCTGACTGGGTGGTGCTCACGTTTCCTTGCACTTTGGTAAGATAAAACTATGTTACTTTTTAAACCAACTAAATCATTTTTATTCTGCTATTATTATTAGTAGTAGTAGTAGGAGTAGTAGTAGTAGTACATTACATCCTCAACTTTATATAATAACAATAATAATGTGCCACTCTATGATACTATACATTATTTAACAGCTAAAACATTTTATCATAGGGTGTATTAGGATTAGGTTTAGCAATTTTATATGTATTATGTTACAGTGGTTACGATTAAATATAATGTGACATATTGCAATTCTGTCAGTAAGGCAATATATTGTGATTTGGTTTTTAAATCCAATTTCACAAAAACTGTTGTTCGAAAACTTCTGTCTCTGTTATGTTCTGGTATTGGGGCGCCATATTTTGAGGTATGTGATCTGTTTGCCTGTAACTGCTACCATAGCTACCATGGGTTAGCTGTATGCTTTTTGGTTTTTTTTGGCTAAAAAGCTGCTTAAATCGTTAAATTCAGGTTTAAGTTCAAGTCCAAGACTGGATTGCAGACATACCTACTACCTACCTACTAATCGTCTAAGTGAGGCTGAGTGGCTAATCTTTGTGTGAGTTCAAAAGGTACAAATTCATCAGCTTATAAACAGTTTTCCAGTGGTGGATGCAAGATCTGCTCATTTACAAGCTGGTGAGCAGCAAACTACATTAGAAATGCAGTGCGGTCCTCACAACATGGTGTGTGTAAATAGAAATTCAACATGACATGACATCAACTTCACATTCCCTATAGAGAACACATCAACATATGCATAAAATTTGAGGAAAAAGAAGCTAATTTGTTTTCACGACACTGCCACTTAGAGGTTGGAGGTTTAAACACAACACAAAATGAACTGCAGTTTGACATTAATCTTAGTATGTAAACTATTAATCTTAAAGTGATACAGTGTTTATGAGAATCAATATAGTATCACACAGCATAATATCAAGATACTTATTACTGTACAGATATTAAACTGATTACACATTTATGCCTGTTTAGGGGTCTGGCTCCAGCACCCTCCAGACCCTTAACAGAAAAAGTGGTTATGTTTGGACCTCAACATCCCAGGCTCTCACCTAGTGTTGTCTCTTAACCATACCAATGTGAAGCTTTGACAAATTAGAAATTGTATCATTGCAGTTTCAGTATTTGAAATATATTAAGAGAAACATATTGTTGATGCTGAAATAATCATTGAGATGTTAGTCATTGTGCAGTCTTTATGGTGTTCCGGGTGTTCAGGGTTCCTAATAGCCCTAGCACAACCACATCCGCTCCTGGATGAAGCCTCAGTGCCTCATAAAGCATATTTGAAGTGTTGTGTTTTTTACTTAATCACTTCCATTTATACAGTAATAAGATGACTGCACTTAAGATGTAGCATGAATTTCCTGTTTCTTTACTGATTTTTGAGTTCAGTCATAGTTGGTACCAGAGGTACCTTTTCATGTAGTAACAGTAAATTTAAGATCCTTTAACTGAGGAGTAATTGCCATTTTATGCAAGGTGTTCATATTAAAAAGTGTCTTGTTATGATATCACAGTTTCTTATTAAAATTTTTAACACTAATGCTATTACAGCCCCTTTAGTAAAGTAATTTAGTACTTTAGTATTACATGTCTCTGACCAGGCTGTCATCCCTATAGAAATAATTAAAGACACTTATGTTTAATAGTGCTACAAAGACTATAAGCTGGCGGCTCAGAACTAAGAGGCCCCTTGTAACCTAATCGATTGCCGAGCTGATAGTCAGACAGGGTCCACACTCTGTGATCCGTTTCTCTGTGTCAGACCCAAAATAGCAACTCAGGCGGTTTATTTGCTGCTCTGCTGTGCGATGTGGAAGAGCTGGAGGAGGAAGTCAGTGGTGGATTTAACAACTGTTGCTTTTGTTGCCGCTGCGGAACCAAACTACCTTTCAGTCCGCTCTGCATGGCGCATGTCGGGCTAGAATGAAGTCTATTCCAAGCCGAGACATTCAGTCTGGATCACTGTGCAAGTTCGTGGGATTATATAAACTCATACGTGTTTAAGGTAAATACAAAAGAGAACGAAAGAAACATAAGTGCATGAATCGGGTTCCTGTATTAACAAACCATTGTGATGCTGCTTTAGTGCTGCCATTCAGTATCATTCGACTATCAAAAAGGGCTACAGACGCTTCAGAGCTGCTGGACGCGCATGTCTGCAGCAAAGGCAGACAAGGAGCGTCTGTCTGATGAATGGGCAGCCAGACTCTGCTGTAGACTGCGGTGATCGGATAACCTGTTGAATTGCAGCTGTCAGTCAGCTCCAAGCCGAGCAGGCAACACAGCCAGCAAAAAAAAAAAATCACTTAACACGAGAAACACAGCGCGTTGCAACAATAACAACAAAACTCGCTTCACCGTTTTCGCAGATGATGGTTATTTCCAGAGATGCTCTGTTGCCTGTCAGGTAAATGCTCCCTGTCCTCACTGCCTAATCTGTCTGTGCATCTTCAAAATAGAGGTCTCCTACCTTTTCTGCTGCTGGCATAAATATTGATTCGCCTACCTAAAGTCAGTGTGTAGACATACTAGGAAGTAGTGACAAAAGTGTCAGGCCTATGAACAGAGAAAAGGGGGGAAGTAATTCTAATATCTAAAATTATTAATGAGCTAATCGCTGTTTGTGTCTAGCGTTGGTTAATGCCTTTTTAAAGGCATGGTGGTTGCCATGCAGCAGTTTACCCACCGTTTAATTTGACACTACATCACATTACTCCCATTTCCCGCAGCAGCAGCTAAAACGCGTGAGGCTCTGCCTGTCCGACCTTGAGTCACCTCCATTGAAGCTTTTCAACATCGCCTGCCCACGGATTTCCAGTCCCATGGTTGTTGAAAATAGCTTGGCTGCTCCCTGCCGCTATGGCTAATTCCTTAGGAACCGGTGGATCCAGTTTGATCCATCCCTCTTTATTTCCCTTACCAACTGGTTAAGTCTTCCCCCTCGGCGTTCCTGCTGTAAAAGTTCACTGTGTGCGTCTCAGCTAATAGTTGTGTGACTTCTGTTGAAATGTCGCAAGAAGTTTGACTCAAGTGAGTGTCGAGCTCGGTGGGACAGTGTTGGCGTCGCCTTTAAAGTGGAAAAGTCGACGGGACGCGCGCAGAAGAGGCTTTGACGCAGCAACAGTCACCTGTAGGACTCTATAGATGCGCTCCTCCTAAACTTTTCTCTGCTTTTCTCAATTTTCAATATTCTTCATGTTTCTTTCACGGGACTGTTGATGAAACACACCAACCTGAAGAAAACAGTTTTTCTTTCATTGTGAGAAATCATTGGATGAAATAGGTAATTATTACTTTTTTTGTTTCTTTAAAGGGAGGTGGAGACAACTTATCACCCCCTCCCTTCGTCCTTGACTGAAACTACCAACTAATTTTGCACAGGGGAGACACTTGAAGGTAATTATATGAATCCACTTTTTCATATGTATTGCAAGTTACTTTCTTGTTTTGCTTTCGCGTTTCACTTTTAACTTTAGCCCTAAAGACGTTTTATCATAGCAGTAACCATATTCTAAAATGGTTTTCTTTTAAAACCACTTGCTATGGTTGTAAAATGGTCAAAGGATTATTCGATACAGCTACAAATAGAGGCTTATTATAAAGCACAGACCATAAATGACATTATCACCATCTTTGTTACACAGTGTGCTACTAGTGAAGATAATTAAAAAATGTTTAAGGATGTGAGGCATTCTGCACTTGGCCTGTAGATGTTTTCTCATATAATGAGAGTTTAGACTCACATTCTTCAAGGAAGCCAGCGTTTGTGCTGTGGCTCAATACACATTTGTTGTGTGATCGGACTCTAGATGTAACCATTTATTAAAAAACAGTAAAAAGTCTTTCTGATGCAGTAGCTTCATAAATCATAAAAGTATTAACATATGTACAGTACAGCACAGTAGTCCTTGACTTTACTGTTCATCTACACAAAAGAAATAATGGGTTAATCAATAAAGATGGACCCTTCTAAACTTTATCTTGAATTTCTTAAAAATAACTCTTACACCTTATAAGTAATACAACTTACTAGTAATGTACAACTTCAAGACACCATATATACACAACATCCTGATAAAAATAAAAAAAACATTTGATGTTTAAAAGCGAGGCACATATAAAATTGTATTTCTGCATAGTTGAATGCCTTGTGTGTCACTTTAAATGAATGTAATTTACTGTGTCTATTGCTTGGTCTGCCTAATACCAGTTTTGCCACAGAAACATCTAAATGTAACTCAGTGAATTTATATAATGTTCCCGGGCTTTTAATCGTTTTAACAGTATATCTGCTGCTCTGTAACTGTAGTGAGTAATTTTTTTGAATGAAAACTCTGTGGTTTAAATATCGCATCATGTCTGTCTCAGTGATATGTCTCATATGTAATATATTAACCAGAATTTTCTAATTTAATGGAGTGCAGAAAATTGAGAGGCCATTCCAATAAGTTATGTTGCATTGAAACAAGAATATGTCTTTAGACAGAACATGAAACTAAAACACATCTAAAACGCATTCATAAGATTTAAGTGAGTGTACCATGCTAAAGAGTCTACTTCTCTAATAAGAAAGTTGTGCAGATCAGTGGATCTATTTTAATGCTACTCACTGTAACTGGAATCGATTTGCTTAGTGGCTGTAAATTTGGTTATTAGTTAATTTATTATTATAACAAATTTATAGTTTATGGTGTTAGCACAAATAATGTTAATCTTTTTATATTTAATATGCACAAAGACTTGAAACATATGCATATGTGAAACAACGCTTTGTGTCACATAAATATAAACGTTCTTCTTTTTGTTCCCTGCAGCACTCCCGTAGCACTTGAAATGGAGGCTCCTGGTGACTACTGTGCTAGTAAGTCCTTATATTGCTTACACATTAGATTCAGTGCTGACACTGACTGACCCATGCTTTATGACCAAGGACAGAATTTATACAATATATTTAAAAAAAGGTCAGTCTTTTGTTGAGCTGATAATGTTGATAATGTTGACAATAATGTTATCAGTGATCATACTGTATGCTTTTGAGACTTTGATGTTATTAACTTATTTTCACATGACTTCCACAGCTTTAACGCTGATACAAAATATTTTTGCAATCACAACATTATAAACATTGCAAGGGATTTTCCCCTAGTGCAGCTTTTTTCCTGTTCACCCCTTAAAGGTAGAGAAAACGATGCATTAGCTACATCCTGTTCAATGCAGCAGATACTGGATATGCACTTTGTGGTACTCCATTGCCCTTTGCTGGTTTCCTTTGGGCAGGTCTCTTGAATATCTTCCTTGCCCCTCTTGTATTTTGCTTTGGTATGCATATATGAAAACAGGTAGCATGTTGTTGATGACATCAATGCAGAATTTCAGGTCTCCATTGGGGGTTAGTGCTTGTAGGAACACTTGGCAGGCGGGGTAGGGGTGATGGTGGAAGAAGGAGGCTCTTTCTCTCTCTGTCCGTCTGTGGGTCGCTTCTGAAATGGTGATGGAACAACAACAATTGTCTGTTCCGTTAACATGAAACTGCGGAAAACGCACATATTCATAGAGTGCAACCATTTGCTTCCGCGCTGCTTCCATGTATTTTACTATACGCACAATACACAAGACACTGCTGACTATGTGGGACAATTTAGGTCAAACATTGTGCCTATTGCACATAACTATAGTCTTGCAGACACTATTTTGCTACACTAAATCCTACCATTTCATATTATATGCAAACATCTTCTGCTCATCGCTATAAGAGACTTAGCAATCCTACAACCGTGTCTTTATGTTTTTATACTCAGTTGCAAACAGATATATAATAATGAACTGCAAATAAGGAAAAACAGTGTTTTTTATCTGGTCTGTATCAAAAAGCAAAATAATATATGTCAAAGAGAAATGTATGCGAGGTAGCATGAGTGCAGTTGAAGTCAGTGCAAAATACCTACGGGAAGTAGCCTATACATGTGCATGAGCTGATAAAAAGTTAAAAGTTATTTAAGGCTTAATTTTGGAACAAAATTTGGAACATACAAATACAATGAAGGACATGTTTATTATTGAAACTAGAGATTTTGGCAGGATTTGAGACAAGTGAGGTACAGCCACAGTACATACTGACATGGTGCGTATATATTACTAGCTAGCATACAACTAATGTCTGTACAGTTACAGTCTTTGTGTGCAATGTTAAAAGATGGACTCAAAAAAGCACCAGCGGTGTGAAAAAATTGCTTTAGAAATTATATGTTCCACAAATAGGGTGGAAACTATTTTAATTAGTAAAGTTGTGTGGGAGATTATTGCTATTCTCATTCATATATAGATACTATTGTTGTTTATATGTAAGTGAGGATAACACTATCTGTGACTCAGAGTAGTAGTATGAGCCATACAGTCTGATTGTATAGAATTGTATGTAATTGACAATATTTGTGGTTTCAAATCTTGATCAGCTTACATAATTGTATAGAACATAACACAAAGAAGAAGTAAAGGCAAACATTGTTATTGCACTGACATTACAATGTCTTTAAATGCACTGTGGTTGAATTTAATACTTCTTGTAGCCCAAATTTCGATAACAGGTACAAACTTTGTTTTTACCAAGATACTTTTGTTATCATGTATCGAGAATTTAAGCTGCCTTCCTGCTAAAACCAACCTTCCTTTATATAAACACTCTTCTCAAGTCTATTATTTGTAACCACAAGAACTGTCTTTGTCATTCTGTCTCCCATAGGTTATTATAGTATCATACTGTTACATGTTTTCACACACAACATGCTAATATTCTGTATAATGTAGTAATGTATTATGATAATATATTGCATATGCAGACATTGTCTCACATCTTTATTGTCTCATATCTACAGTACTCACATCTTTTTTCACTCACATCTCTGTTTTAAAAAGAAAATTACTGTTTCCTATTTTTGATTCTGTTCAGCTGGCGAACAGTGTGAAACATTTGGCAAGCATAATTATTATTAATAGGATATCCTATTTCTACATAAAAAAATGAAATGACCCTAGTTGCCTCATACAGTTTGTCCTTTCAGACTCTCAAATGTTATTTCAAATTTGCCTAATTGGCATGACCGCTGTCTTACGAAAGCAGGTTGAAGAACGTTTACAATAAAATGCAACAAAATGGGACATTCAATACGTTACTACACTATTTATATTATTTAACACTTAACACTATATTATCTATAATCTATATAACTATAATGATAGTGAAATAGTTTCACTAATATGAATTGAAGATATCCTTAACAATATGCAATTATCAAAAAAAGAAATTACTTTCTGAAGTAAAACCCTAAAATCCTGGCAGCCCCAGTTCAGAGCTAATAACTTAACTAATAACTAAATATATTTATTAAGCTTTAAGGGATAACTGGGAGATAGTACACTAATTTTCTAACCCTGTTTAACAAATCCCATTTCCTCATGAATGGGTAATAGTGAAGGGTAGTGTTTTTTTTTCAAACCATCTTTAACCAAAGGCGAATATTACACTTGTAAAACACCTGCAAAGACAGGTGTATACAACAAACAGCAAACAATTCTTTTTGGCTGTTTGAACATGTATCAGCATTAGAATAGACTATACATATAGCATTGTTAATAATGTAATTATTCTGTATTAAATAAATAAGTGTGTATACATAGTGAGAATATTACAATTTTTGTGTGGTAAAAATCATCAGATGGGAGTTTTTTTTGTACTTTTAGCTTAGCTCTACGATACATCAAAGACCCTCCATCGATGCTCCAAAAGAATCTTACTGTCGAAGTTCAGTCCTGAGACCTGGTTGATCTATTTATTTTTCATTTAATTTCCTCTTTTATTTTGACATCCCCTGCCTATTGTGCTTTTTTTCTTCCTGTCTGTCTCTCTGACTGCCGGTAGTCAGGTAAATAAAAACACCTGTGATGGCATTATTTAAGAGACCTGTCTACCCTGTCTCTTTGCCTGATTGTTCCCTTCTGTACACAGTGACTCTCCAGCCAGCCTTCAGTTTTTGCCTGTGTTTGCCTGTTCTGCCTGTTTGTCTGCTTTGCCGTCTTTTATTAGAACAAAACTATCGCCGTCTCCTGACACCAGTTGCTGTTCGGCTCACCTGAACTCCTGATTACATGCCTGATTCTCTGGAACCCGATCCGTATCGGTCAACAGCAGACCTGCCTTGTCCCTTGGGTCTGTCCCTGTATCGTTTCCTGCCTGCTCTGGACATCAGTTCTGTTTCTTGGATGTACATTTGTATGACTTTGGTTCTGTTTATGAAGACCTCTTGGTGTTATTTGTGTTTTGGAGACAATTAAGAGAGAAAACCATTTGATGAACTTTATTTAAGAAGGAGACCTGTTTATGGACGTTTTTGGAAACCTTTATTCTGGGTAGAAGAGGAGACTTATTTTGAAAAGCATTTCTTGTCACCCAATGTGACAGAGCCTGGAAGAGCTTGCCTGTGAGGAACAGCAAAGTGGGAAAGAAAGTTGGCCTGGTCTTTCCCATTTCCAAGTTGTTCTGATATGTTTAAAAAGGTGTTTGACCAAGTTCGGCCCTGCTAAGGAAAAATCTTCTGACCTGTAGGTTTTGTCGCAAGGTTCTCGCTTTCTAACTGACTACATTATTTAGTTTTGCACTGCAGCCACAAACAGTACCTGGAATGATTCAGCCCTATATGGTGCCTTCTACAGGGGACTTTTAGAATGACTCGAGGATGATCTTGCTTCCCACGAACCTCCCAGACTACCTTGATAGCCTCATCAAACTTGTGTCCCAAATGGATAGAAGGTTCCGTGAGATTTTGTCACTCCACCCAACAACCCACCTGAGCAAGACCTTTGTTTCCTCCTTCGCCTTCGTGCCTTGTAACTAGTTTTCTGCCATTCTCATCTCCTGACACATCCAAACCCATGCAGATGGAAAGAACTCGCCTAAACTCTAGACCCCAATCTCCCATCCCTTGACTTACATCCAGCTCAGCTTTTTTTTGACCATCAGTTTTCTTGTGAAGCTTTGTTGGACTTGGAGGTGGACTCAGAATTCATTGATCAGGACCTGACTCAGCAGCTACATCTCCAACCTCTGCCTCTACATCAACCTATCCAATTTAGAGCCTTATATAACAATTTGCTTTATCAGATCACTCATACCACATCTCCACCTCATTTGGTGATTTATAATCATCATCAAAGACATCTCATTTCATGTGATCTGTTCTCCAGACCTACCCCTGATCTTGGAAAACAATTGGTTGAATCAGCATAACCTATATATTAATCGGCAGACGGATCGAATCCTGGGGTGGTGTTGTCTTGTCTCTTGTTTAAGGTCAGCTCCTCCCCCTTCCCAAGTTCAGGAGATTCCTTATAAATTTTACTGATCTCTCCAGTGTCCCCTCTAAGTATCTGGATCTAAAGGAGGTATTTAATACACCAAAAACCAAGCAACACTGCTGCCTACTCACAACGCATATTACTGTGCTCCTTCCATTACACCACCTCACGGCAGAATATATACTCTCCAAATCTGAGCATTAAGCTATAGACACATACATCTTAGGATCCATTAGCAGCATTATAAATACCTCATGATTCCCTTTGGCCTCACCAAGTCCCCTGCTGTCTTCCAAAACCACAAAGTTTTGAGAGACATGATCAACAAGTCTACTGTATGTGAGTGACCCACTCCTGAAAAACCGCAAATAGCTACAGAAGCTTCTGGGGTTTGCCAACTTCTATCTCCGATTCTTCCAGAGCTACAGTTCTGTAGCAGCTCCCCTAGATTGACTAACATTTGTCAAGACCAAGTTCAACTAAACCCCTGAATCCACCCAAGCCTTGTTCTTCCTGAAACAGTTTTTGTCCGGTGGACAGTCTGTCTCTCTTTTTCAAGACCTGACTTCATCAGTCCTCCTTTCTCCTGCCTTGTCATTACTCAACTTGCTGTTGAATGAGAGGTAAAAGAGGCCCTGCAGGATGAACCAGCAGCTTCTCCCTGTCTTGACTGTCTCCTGTTCATCCCTGAATCCCTGTCTTCAGGTTTTAATCCACAGATGAACTGAAAAACAAACACCTGAATCAAAAGCTTGAGATCAGCATCTGTTTTCTCTTATACCGCAAACCATCCACGCAATTTTTATTTTATGTTCATGGATATCAGCCTCTTCTGTTTTCTACTTAAGTGGGAAAGACCCAGGTTTCATTTGCTCACGATCTAGTTTGCTGCTGGCATTTGGTCTGGAGAATTGCTCATCAGACAGTTCTAAAGATTATGAAAACTTACAAACATTAGGCTAACAAATGTCACGCCCCAGTTCCAACTTCCAGTTGTTATCTACCTGCTCTGCTCACCTGCTGTCAGCCATTTTATCCAAATGCTCTGCTCACCTATTGCTGACTATTATTCACCTGCCTCCAGTTCTCTGGTCCACCTGATAACTCCCTGTACTGTGAACCCACCCATACCTGCACCTACTGTTCAGTCATCTGCATCTTCCTTTTCCTTCCTCTGGAATCCCCTCGACGTATCTCCACAATCTACACCGTAAGAACCATCAACCAGTACAATACTTACCTCAGTCTGCTGGAAGCCACTACTAACCTGTTCTCTGTGTGTATCGATGCTAACCAACCCCATCATCTGTAGACGGGACTACCTTTCCGGAACTATGTCCAGTCTTCTGATCAACCACAAAACTATTTTATTATAGATTATTCAGTAACCTTTTTAAACTGATCCTGGGAGTCTGGCAGCTTACTTGGTCCAGAATTCTGAAAATCTGTTAGACTTATTTAATACCTCATGCAGCTAGACATGCGTACATGCTGGTGAGCAATTTTCTGTTTAACATATTTATTACTGTAATTTCAATGAGGCAAATTTAGCTTGATCAAAGTTTATTTTGTTTATTTTGTAAGCTTTGTCACCACAATTTACTCAAGGTTTATATTTGTTTTTTTGAATAAAAAATCTGTAAGCCCAGAAATTGGATACACTCTTATCAGATCGCAAGACACTGCCTTTGCTTTAGAGGTTATATAATCTATGTCTGAGATAATTCATTCAGCAATTATTACACCTACAAGTTTCATGTGTACACATTTGTTCCTATCCATTTGCTGTCCATCTTACTGTTCATACAGCATTTACTGCAGGGCACCAATGCAAAACTTCAGTTCAGTCAATGCAAGTGTTTGTGTGTGCATTTTTAAGTCTGTTCAGGTTCATAATGTATGAGTACATCAAAGGCTTGTGTGTGGAAATACTACATCATACTTAATTTTCTTTGGTGGTGTATTTGACCAGGAGAAGCAAGAGGAAAACATTAAAGCATAGCTTCTTCCTTGGATTGCTTGAAGGCCAGAATTTGGCAATTGATGAAAAAAATATGTTTTTCTTTATGATTAAAAAACAAAAAGACAGCATTACTCATGATTGAGTACACATTTGTAGCCTATTTGACCCATATTGATAAGCATTTTGAACCCAGACAGTAAAGTCTGGGGCAGCCTAACAATAGTGCAGGTAGGCAGCTGTCAGCGTCTGTTACAGTAATGGAAAATCCTTCATGACAAATCTGGGCCACTCCTGTCTCCAGGACAGCATTGCCAAGGGATAGCCAGCGTCAGTCACCTGAGATTTCCTCCAACCCCAACTTGTGCAACCTGAGCCCAGGCCCAGGGATTGTGTCATGGACAGTGTCTCCCAGTATGCCCCACTCAATTGGTCTGCAATGTAACTGTACCATATAAGAGGTTGTCAAACTTAGAGGATCTGTCATAACAAGAGGAGAGCTGAGATTTCTTTTTCATGAGGGATCATTGCCAACACATAGTATCAGGGCCTGCTTTGTAGCCTTTTAAGGTTTAGTATGTGCCACTGACATTTTACTACAACTAGCTTAACTTTTTAAAAACGTGATATAGTCTAGTGTCATCATAATGCATAAATTCCATTTTGTGCAGTTGACAGTATGCTCTAAGAAAACCTTGAACTGTGAAAGTGATAAATTTTGGCTTAGTATGTCTCCTAAGGGATCTGACACCTGGGTCAGCAGGGGTGATTGCCTGTTGCCACTTAATTGTTCTAGTGACCCTGATGGGGCCAGGGTGTAAGGGGATAAGGGATTGGTTTGCACTGTCTTTGAGTGAACACAGGGCTATCCATAGCCTCGGTTCTGTAGAGGCTGCTGAGAGGATGTAATCTGATCCACATTTGCTGGACATTAGGATCCCATAGGTGCATAAGGATAGCTTAGTTAGTTTACTGCATTCTTTAGTGTGACCCCTACAGTCACCATTCACAACCATTCAATTTAAGCCGTTCACCAGGCTTTTGTGTAACATATGAACTGTCTGCCTAGCAAGAAACCTAATGAACTGTCATTCATTTTCATTGTAATTCATTTGTCAGGTAAGGTATGGCATGTATGACTACAGTCACCTAATTCTTACAATGTTGCATATAAGGTCAAAATCAACCACGCTGGACCTTTACCCAGCATTTGCTGTGTAATTAGTATTGTGTATAACAATGAAGATGTTGGTGTTCCTGTTTGTCTCCTAGGTAACGGCCAATGTTCTCCTGGTAAGGAGAACTCGAGAATGTCGGTGGATATGTCAACGCCTAATGGAGAAACAGTTTCTCAGGGTCCTAATTCCCCTAGTGGTGAGTGGTTAATCAATAGATACACATTGACGCATGCATATTGTTCTGCCAGAACAGAACAATATGCATGCATGCAGTTACTCTTTGAACACACATTCACATCTAACATATTGTACTGTTCTTTGTCTATGTTAAGTTTCTCTTAATGAAACTTACTAACACACTTTCACAATAAACGCCTTTCATGGAAGTATGAATTGCTGTATTACTGACTTTGAACTCTTTCTACAGACGTTTCCACAGTAAGGGCTTTGTGCGTAAATTTTCTGCACTTGGCCAGAAGTGTTGCTAGGTAACTTTCAGTGCATTGACCTGATGCCTCAGATTAACTTTAGCGATGTCACTGTGAAGCAGCAACGTAAGAAAAGGGGAAACTAAGTAAGAGAAGGGAAGCTCGTTTCCCACAAGGTTAGAGATACAAGGAGGTGGGCTGGGCAATGATTTTCACAGGGAGATACTCTTTAACGATAAGAGCTGTTGTCACTCTGGAAGTTGCTTAACATGATTTGCCATTTGAGGTTTTGTTTCAAAAGAAGGGATGCGTCACATTATCTGTTGAAAATGAGCATAAAGTGATGTTAGTGCCAGACTAAAGTTGAAGACAACAATACTAGAACTCCACAGCAGTTGTCCTGGTATTTGTGAGCTCAGTCTGGTATAAAAGTTAAGGTGTGGAATTACACCCTTTGGGATGGATTAGAGTTGAGGTGGTAAGACAATGACAGTATCTTCTTCATTTTGATGTTTTTCTTCAATCAACCTTTTAATCACTTGTGATCACTTTACCTCTGGTTATGGGAAACTCAGATGAATTGCAGACTCAACTGCATGGTATTTATATGTAGGGTGGAAATATATCAGAACTGTATAGTGGCGCATTTTGTAGCTGCTTTCGTCCTAGCAACCAATTTCAATTGTATCCTCATCTGACCGATCTATGCATTTGACTCTGCTGCACTGGAAAGACAGATGTAAAGATGCAAGGAACTGAATAGCAAGGACATTCAGGTCTGCTCTGTGTTGCCAGGATACAGCTGTTGAAGACAAGGCTCGATCAGAATGTGGATGTTGGGATAAGTGTTCTGTACAAACTGTGGCATTGGAAACATATTGTACAATATCAATTTAAAGAGTGGAGCTGCTTTGTGAAGATTTAATTCAGTAGTTTATAAAAAAGCGAATGTTGCCTGAATTTCTAAATTTCTTTTACTGGTTTCTGAGCATTAAGTGGACACCTCCAGAGCCTGGGGGGACAGTTGATGGATGCAATCATAGAGATTTCAGTAAAACAACCACATATGCTCACACTGTGATTATTGTCCCTGTAAATCCCAAAACAGGATCATCAGGTTCAGTAAGTTTTGCTTGGAAGTTTTTTGCACTAAACCTAAAAGCCCTCTCAGATGCATCTTAACCCATTAACAGCACCAAGATTAGATTTTTAGTGTTAGATGTTGGCCAAAATTTGACTTATTAAGTTTATTTTTTGGAAATCTTTTTTAACAGCCAAGCCTACTACAGGATACTCTATTACTGTTTCACGCTAATTGCTGGTGACTGATAACTAGAAACTATAGGTGGTGAATAGTTTCCCGCCACAACCACCCACCCACACACACACAGATATACATAGGTGTGCAATTATACCATCTTTTTCCCTTGTCATCCACCTGTACTTCCATTGCTACTTTTAAGCTACAGGGTATCTGACACTCCCTTTCTCCTCAGGGACAGCCAGGAACCAGACCAGCCTGTTTCTCTTTCTCGTTCTTGTCACTAAATCAGTTCATCCTAATGCTGTTTATGACTTTGGTTGCAAAGTTGCTAGGATTCTCCCTTCACATGCCAATTAAGTGATACATTTCACAAAGTCAACCTACTGTATGTTCATTGCATATGAACCTGTTCTATGTTCAGTCAATGCATGTCTTTGCAGCCCAGTTCAATGCAGAAGCTACTTAGGCTCCAACCCTAACAGAGCTGAACTCCCTCCCTTGCAAATCAACATAGATCATTTAGTGGAATCTATCTTGATCAACCTATGCAACCCGGGAAAAACTATAGTCAGGGTGAAAAAAGAAGTACTCTTTTATGGTTCTCTCATGAAAACGACTTGGACTTAAAAAGGCCAGTCGCAGCTGACATATTGGTGAGATAATTTAATTATGTAGCCTTAGTGTGTGATTATTTGTTTCATTTTTATACGATGCAACCAGCAATATCTGCATTTGACTCTGTAAGAATTGCTGGTGTTTTTTTGTTTTACAGAACTGATAATTAAGCAAGAGGAAGAAACAGCAGAGGAAGCTGAAAACAGGAGCCCAGCACTTGATGAAATAGGCCAAACAGGGGAAGAAGGTGTAGCATTGGACGAATCCATGACTGGCAGCCCAAGCAACATACAGGATGGACTATCTGGACCAAACATGTCGTCTGATGCAGGGAGTCGACAACCAAATGGTAATAATGAGTGTATTTACAAATGACATCAAAAGAGTGTAATTGTTAAACATTAAGCACATCTTTGAGAATTAACAATCCACAAATGTCTTTTACCCATTAAAATCAGAGGAGTGTGTGTATGATTCTCTATCTTTAGAGTGAGTCAGAAATAATTTCTTTTCCTTGACAGTGGGTGCGGAGTGCTTTTTGATTTTTTCTTTTTTGAAAGACAATAGCTTAGACATGGAATTATTATCAGGGAAAAAATATCTTTGGAATCCCCCACAACCTGTTCCAACTGACGCTGTGACTGCTCTGGTTGTCACAGCATTTGGATCGCATTTCTCTTTTCCATGTGACTGCAGATCAAAAGATTTGCTATTAGAACAGAAGACAGGAAGACAGTAATTTTGCACAAGACAAATAAGTTCCTTTTAAAATCAGAAGTGTGTACTAAACTGCATAATTTCATCAGTCCAGTTTAGTTGAAGTAATTTCAGTTGAACTGAAGAGTCCAATTGATTCTTTTTTTTTTTTTCTTCAAATTTTCTTAACACAGAACAGTTCAACTTACTGGAATTTACTTTAGTTCAAATAAATTGAACATGGGCATACACAACAACTTTATGTGGGCTGATCAAAAATATTTCTATTTCCACTCCATTATAGGTGAAGAAAGAGTTAATACATTGAACAAGAACTGATTTGAAGTCTTGTTATGTGTCTCGATTTTCAATCAGTTACTAGAAATAACTGAAGGAGTCATATGTCATGTGAGGACAGTCTTTTAGATGTGACATTTCAAAATTATAAAGCAGCTATCAGTGGTTAGTGGTTCTTGCACATGTGAAGACTAAGTCAGCTGTCAGTTACAAAAACAGAAAAAGTAAGAGTTCAGTTACATACAAAAAAAAACAGTTTGCAGGGTTGTTTCTACAAACATCTTCCACAATGAGTGTGGTATTGACTTCCTGTGCCTGCCTCTATCAGGTGACAGACCGTTCCAGTGCAACCAGTGTGGTGTCTCGTTCACCCAGAAGGGAAATCTGCTGCGACACATTAAGCTGCACACAGGCGAAAAACCTTTCAAGTGCCCCTTCTGCAGCTACGCCTGTCGGCGGCGCGATGCCCTCACCGGTCACTTGCGCACTCATGCTGGTAAGACTCCTCCTCACTCTCTTCTCTTTCCTTTCTACTCATACACTTCTGTTACCCAGAAGAGACTTAATTAATCAGAAGTGCTTCAGAGATCTGCAGTATAGTTCAATATTTGATTCAGACCCCTGCTTAAATAATTTTCCTTATGTTATGCCTGTGTTAGACTCTTCCATTGTGTGGGGGTACTCTGTACTTCATCACTGCAGTCTGCCTCTGGCATTAATGCAGGAACCTTGAAAAAAACCTTTTCCCTTTAGAAATTGGATATCTAAGGACTAATATAGATCCTCAGAAAGCCAAACTATGTTCATCTGTATAGGAAAAATATAAAAACATAATTGATCTAATTTTTCTATTTTTCAAAAAAAAAATCTCTGCATGTTTTGTAAGTATGTCTTAATGTTCTCCTGAGACATTTACTTCTTCTATTCCCTAAGCTTTGTGTGTGTCTGCTTGTAGAAGAGCTAACATAACTATTGTAGTCACAGGAGCCATATATGTTGGTTCGGTGACTGTGTGTCTCATATTGTTGTTAGATAGATGTATTGGATTTTTATATTTGTGTTACAGACAGCACTGTAAGTGCTTTGTGGTTAGGCACCAAGGACATGGTGTTCCTTAGTTGCTTGAATTGCTAAGGAGGAAACTATTTGTCTGTTGAGAAACACATGGGGAGCACTGGGTGTCTCTCTCAACTGTAACCCACTTTCCTATCAGAGAGGATGTGCTCTCCCATCTGTTGCACCTTTGAAATAAAGGTCAGACAATAGTGCCATTTCTACCTGTGATGCTCCATGGGGTTACCACACAATAAAGTACAGTATATTGTTTGCTTTTTTAGGCAGAGGGGGTAGTGTCTGTTTGGGTGTGCAGCCATGTGCTTAGGTGCATTTTTTGTCTTTGCATGTATCTGCTTATGTTGTTACTCAAATGCTTCTTTTACATATTTTTTAGTATCTGTTTCTCCACATCTGTCTTCCACAATCAACCATAACTATTTTCCTATTTTCACTTCCTTTATTGTGTTCCCTGCTACCAAGAACAGGTGTAGCTAAAAGAGGGAAATAAAAAATAAAGGCCAGAGAGGCCAGGCAATGAAAAATGTAAGACAAAAGTAAAAGATGCTAAAGAAGAGTATAGCAGAACAAACATGTTGCATTTTCCCAAGGCCCAGTTAATTGTTTAAATATGATATTTTTCTCTGAGGCACAGATGAAATGTTTCATTAAACATTTTCTAAGACATAAGATAACAATTTTAGCAAGTTCCCGTTTAATAGCCAAATACAATCAGTCAAGTGAGGCCGAGTGCATATTCTAGACCATTTGCATAAATAAGAATAGCAGCTGAAAGGTGGATTCTTCAGGTCTATCCAACATCTGCACACAAGGCCATGTGGGTGGTTATATAAATATGAAAAAGTAAGTCTATGTGTGCGTGTGTGAGAGAGAGAGAGAGAGAGAGAGAGAGAGAGACAGACAGACAGACAGAGAGAGAGCATACTCTACTGTTTTAGTTAACAGCTGGAAAGCAGCAAAGACAATTATTTCCATGATGACGTTTGATTTAGAAGTTATTCTTTCACTACTCAGAATGAATATTACTGCAATGACCCTGCAGGTACACCTACATACAATTTAATAATATTGAAACTCATTGTGATTAGCAACTACTTTTTGTATCTGTTCATACTAAAAAAATGACAAAGAAGCCAAGTTTCGAGTTCTGCTGATACAATGTCATTCATAGACCGCAAATGTACTGAATGACAGATACAGCAGAAAACCTATTACCATTCCATATGATTCATTCAACTAAAAGTGCCTGCTGATGTAAGATTGGCTATGACTGGACATGTCATTCTGTAACAAGTGGGTTTTTGTTTCACATATCATCAAGAAATAGTCCATGGAAGGAAGTGCAGCATTTATGCATGAATCTTTAGTTCTGAGGAAGTTGTCCTGTTGTAGAACATATCAGAGGTTTTCTTTAATAATATCAACACCCTTTTTGGTGAGAGAGGTTTTATATTCAAGCGCAAACTATCACATAAGTGTGTGTGTTCGTGTGCAGTGTGTATGCGTTACCTTTATACCTCAGACTGAAACACATTTGGTTACTCTGTTCTCACAGTGTCAAGAGCAGTGGATAATCAGCACATCTTCTTCTAGTAATAGCTGTCATCATTACGCTAGTGAATGTCTTACTACATCACGTTGCTAATGACAGTGTCTGGGTCACACTGGTGTGCTTATGTGGCCACCAGTTCACTCAATGAGTTTCTTTTATGAGTCATTACATTAGTTTTGAGAATACTCTACCACAGGTCGCAGACCTGTTTCTTGCGTAGGATTTCGCCGTGATGCAGTATGTTGCAATGATTTTTTTTAAAGTCTTGTTTGTTAAACCTTTGCCTCAATATCAGTTCATGTAGTTTGTATTAGAAAAAGGTAGTGCCGCAGGTGACCTTAACAGTTACGTGCCTATGTTTAAGCTGTTCTGTTGATACATCCTGAAACCACCAGTGTCCAACCCCCCCAAGTTGAATTTGCTGAAAACTTTGGATTTTGTACCGTTTGGATTATTTGACGCCTAACCACAGATGTAAATAATCAACATGTTTACCCGTTAATGCATTAATTATTTTACCAATCCATAGATGCATTGAGCCCTTAATAAAACTGATCAGTGAAAGACCAGATGGCCTCATAGTTGAAAGTTATAGACTTAAATAGAAATAATGCAAATTTCCACTTGTCTTAGTAGGAAGGAATTGAATAAAACAGAAATGGCAAAATGAATCACACGCCACCTCCATAGCTTACATTGGAGTTAGTTTCCTACCGCCACCATGGGATACATGATCAACTCTACTATTCAGTCATGCTGTGCCACCGCAGTGGGAGTTTGCTGTGTTTTGTAATGCAGACCTCATGGTACAACTATCTCTTTCGCCCACAACTTATCTTTTTGTCTGGCAACAGATGTGTGGAATACTCACACTAGTAGTGGAACATCCATGATCTCAGAGGCTTGCTTCTGGTTTGTCTGTACTAGTGACTGTTCACATTATTTACAACTACGCCCTGCAGTAGGTTGTATTATCTCATTGGATGCTACCCACTCTCTCCACTGTCTGTGGAGCAATGAATGAAAATAATATGCTTTCCCTCAAATATCTTTACTTTTAGTTGGCAAACCGCACAAGTGTAACTACTGTGGCCGGAGTTATAAACAGCGCACATCTCTGGAAGAACATAAGGAGCGCTGCCATAGTTACCTGCAAGGAATTGGCTTGGATTCGACCACTAACACTGGCACCTACACAGGTAATTTTGTTTTACTAAAACTGAAACCAGGAAAATTAAGGTGACTTGACTTGTAATGGAAACTTCACAGTGCAATGGACACATAGTGTAAGTTTGCATATGCTATTAATTAATAAGAATTATAACTTGTAGTGACTACTCTTGTAGTGAAAGAAAAAATTATTTGAAGAACTTTAGTTGGTATTTTTTGAATATAACTTTTTATAAACTATATATACATCTACAGCATTAAATAGCTAACTATTAAGTAGTGCATTAATTCAATCATCAACACCAACAACGTTTTCCTTTTGATTTCCACATTCTCCCAAAAGTGCTTTATTCATTAACTAATTTTATATTGTATTGGAGCACCTCTGTGTAAGAGCCAAATATGTTCCTATTCTTCCTAATCCTCTTCTCTCCCTAACCTTTAAAGGTGAGGTTCCTAAAGATCCAAGGCCCATGGCAGAGGCCAACACTATGGCCACCTTTGATCGGCCACCAGTTATTGAAAGACTGCACAGTAACGTGGGCAAGAGGAAGAGCACCACACCTCAGAAATTTGTAGGTGGGTTTTTCAAACACAGACGGCCGTGAACGACTATTTACTTTAGTTATTATGACCCTGGGAGGAATTTTAAAACGCATTAGTTTAAGCATTTCACTGCATATCGTACTGTGTATGACTGTGTATGTGACAAATAAAATTTGTAATACACTCTGCTGCTGATTTAACTTTGTCAATAGAATAGATTTAACTATGTTAGTAGAATGATATTTACTTTATTTGTATTTACGCACACTTAGTTTGTATTTTTTTCTGCCTCCTCAGCGTTGCTTTATACTGTATTGTATAAGATCAAACAGTAGCCCTGCCCTACTTATCAGCACAGTTTTTTCTGAATTTGGTTTTATTTGCCACTCTATTAGAAATATAGATCGCGCAAGCTAGAGCAAGCGGATGACTGAGAGGCAAGGAAATGTTTTTCACTCTGTGGTTAGGTACACCTGTAATTTGCCATTGCTCTTATCGAGAGAAAACAGCTTACCGCATCCCTGTTCTGGAGGGGTTAAACAGTGCAGTAGTAGATGGATGGGGCTTTCCACCCCATTAAACTCATACACACAGAACTTCAAGAACAAAATATGAAAAACAACCACCACAGTATCATCAAGATATGCCATAACTGGCTAGAAAGGAAATTTATAAAGTCAAGCCATGCTTATAATTATACACATTATTTGTCTCTCTCTCTTCGCCCTCTTATATCTATGTTTATTGTGTGTTATGTTACAATTTGAAATTGTCATTATCTTGTTTAATCATCTTATTCGAGACAGTCATAGTGCTATTCTATTTCATGCAGGTGAAAAGATGGTTCGCTACAGCTATCCTGATATAGGTTATGAGTTTGGCCTTAAGTATGAAAAGCAGGCTGAACTGATACAGGCCCATATGATGGACCAGCCCATCAGCAATGCCATTACATACCTGGGATCAGACACCATGCGGACCATGCTCCACCATCCTGGTCCGCCTCTCTCTATGGCTGAGGTGGTACCCATGGTTAACCCCGTTTTCCATCATGTCCTGCCACTGGGCCACCGAACAGAGCGTTCTGGAAACTGCAACACACTGCCATCACATCCACATCAGCCCAATGACTTTCCCAGCCATCCCACGTCAAACGGCCCCACTGCTTCAGCCAGACAGGGCAAACCACATCCCCCAGGGCAAGAAGAATCTCCCAACAACAGTGGAGTCGAATCGGCTGACTCAGCTCGCAGCAGCCCTCACGAGAGGCAAAGCTACCACGGGAGCAACCTCCCTCCCGGCCTCAGGTCTAGAGCAAGTCCCGCTGTGGTCTACTCAGGTGAGCAGGTTACAGCATCACCAAGAAGTGCGACAGGAATGGGGACTGGGTCTATGCGAGTGGCCGCAGAGCGACCTATGAGCCAGGATGGGGTACGGGTGTTTGGACGAGAGGGCCATGAGTTGCGGGCTTTCCAGTGCGAGCACTGTCGAGTGCTCTTTCTGGACCATGTCATGTACACTATCCACATGGGTTGTCATGGGTACAGAGATCCACTGGAGTGCAACATCTGTGGTCACCGTAGCAAAGATCGCTATGAGTTCTCTTCTCACATAGTCCGTGGTGAACACACCTTCCAGTAACAGGATGGTTAGGAATTAAGAGAAGGACAAAAAAGATAAAGGAGCAATAGCTTGATATCCGTCCTTGTCCCCTGACCTCGGAGACTCCACAGTTGAACGACACTGTAGACAAGTATAGCACAATCATAGACTTCTTTTTAAGCTACTTATTGTGAATCTGAATAGTGTAACAATCATATGAAGGTATGGGCCAAAGACACATTTTCTACACATTTAATTTACTAATTAAATGTAGGAAGGAAGGTAAGTTTTTTTATACGTAAATGTTAATTAATTGTATAACAGAGCAGCTGTCAGTTTTCCATTTTAGTCTCATTTGGAAATGTCTTCTTCTGTGCTTGTCTCTTCACCATGTTATTGTTCACGAATAATGTTTTTACTAAGATTTAAATTAATGAATTTAAATATTAGAACATGTTTCTGCCTTGTGGCTCAGTGTAGTGGACAAAAATTAAAGCATGTTTCAGTTCAGCCAGATAGAATCCCATGACTAACACCAATAGCAAAAATTATATAGAGGGAGATTTGAGGTAGGCTTCATGTACACATACACATAATGGTATGAACATCTGGTCCTGGCCTTTTTAGCAGTTTGGGGTTCACTGGATTTGGTGCCAATATGTTACTAGCTAGACTGCAAAAAAACCTCATTATATCATGGACCACAGAACGCATTTGAACAAAAAGGCCATTACCTTGGGGCATGAGGGGGGGTGGGGGCCACATGTGTTAAAACAAACATATTACTGATGTATGAGTATTGAGCAACATTCTTGGTCTGACACTGCACATCCCCACATCTACATGCATAATGAACATGCAAATATTGAAATATGCATGCTCACATGCTTATATGCTTAAATTATCTGGTCCTTCTTGAACTAATCTTGCTGTTTGTGAGGACCCAGTCCCCTGTACCTTTTTGATTTTTTTGACTTCATAGTCATTTGGTTGATGAGGCTTTTCGTAAAAATATTATATCAGACTCCAACAGTTTCTTGAGCTGCAACCCTGTGGCCCTCCAGGTTCCGCGTTCTGTGCCCTACAATGAAACAATTGAAAAATACAATCAAACAATTTAGCTCTGGCATTAATAAAGTTTTTTGGATTTTGAATCTTTAATACAACAAAATACAGTTTAACTTCTAGACATTTAATAATAATACTGTAAACTACACAATACGTTTAGGGAACTTGGAGGCTTTTAATGTCGCTTTAATACAAGTGGCAAATGAATGTGTCAGTATCTACAAATAAAAACTACATTTACAGGTGTATTTTGCAAGTCTTAATTTACATTAATCATAAATGCATTTTTCTATCCAAAAGGAATGACATACAAGCTGCTGTAAATATTACACAGTTTTATAAGTGTATTATATCTCTTATTTATATATTACATCTAATTTATGAATCTACATAAGCTAGATACCAAACAATTATATTTTAACAGTTTTGTAACATTCAGTTGATC
The DNA here is from genome assembly GCA_034779795.1 of Ctenopoma multispine. NCBI lineage: Eukaryota > Metazoa > Chordata > Actinopteri > Anabantiformes > Anabantidae > Ctenopoma > Ctenopoma multispine. The sequence continues at coordinate 13,599,342 of JAUYWH010000013.1, forward strand.
TGATAGTCTTTATTAATAAGTAACAACATATCCACTGACATTGTATTATTTTATTGTATCATATTAGGTTATTTCCTGTCACAAACCATGCATGCTGCTTGGTGTTAACTCACATTTTGACTTGTATATTTTGTCAAAAATAAATACTATAGAATTAGCTTTGCACAAAATTTGCACCATTATTACTATTATTTTGAAAATATGCAATAAATTAGGTAAAAAATTGGACAAATATGTGCACAAGGAGAACTTCAAATGCTAATGTTACTTGGTTACTAAACTCATTAAGTTCACTAATTCAGTAACTTTATAAAATATATTGTACATTTTAAATACATTTGTAAATGTTTTTATTTATTTCTTGTGAGACATTATTTGCTGCTTGTATTGTGACTTGTTTCTCTTTATAAATACCAGTCTCTATTCAGTTTGCACTTACAAGGCAGAACTATTGATCATGAAGCAAAATTATAGTAGAAGGGGGAAAAGGAAAGTAAATATAGTGTAGCATACTGGTCCTTGTCAGCACTATGACTATCATCCTTTTCACATCTCTTTTTTTTCTAAGCTGCTAAGCTAATGCATTCTCCATAACAATAACAGGCTGTTCATTTCGCTGGTTGCTCATATAAAGAAATATTGAATCTTGGTGACTTCATGGGTTGTGATGCAGTTGAATTCCTAAATGAGTTTGTTTTAAACTGGTAGACACACCAGAAGGAATTTTAATACCTGGTTGGAGGATAAAGCGTTATGGAAATGAATACCACTGTTGTACCTCACTATATGCTTTATGCCTTTTAGGTCTTTTTCACCTCATCCACTTTGTGATTTGGGGTGGATTGGTGTGTGTATATATATGTTGTTGTGCTGTTTTCTTCTGGGCTTGGGGACAGTTATTGATATTGTTTTCTTGGCACAGTAAATCCCTGCTTACATGTCTGATTTCAATGCCATCTTTCTTCCTATTTTTATGCCATCATGACAGATACAGGGAACCATCACAGAGGTGCTTTGTCTTTGATACCTGAAGAATATGTCTCGCACAGATTTAGCTCAGAAAAGGCAGACACCTACAATTTACTGCATTATGGGAATTACAGATAGTAGGATTATTACCCTGATTGGTTTGTTCTGTTCATTATCTGGGTCTCACAAACACAAGTACACACGTAGCCATAACTTTGACAATCCCAAATGAGACAGCATGAGCAAAAGCAAAATGAAAGGAGTACAAGGTGCAAGAAAGAACTACTCTGAAGGCACTTCCCAGAACTGTAGCAATCCCAGTCACCTCTGTAAACCTGCTCTAACATTAAAGGCTCATGTATGCAGAATGTAAATGGTGAGTAGGGCATTTTCACCTCCTAACTTCATGTCTATCATCTATAGTATGCTGAAGGATTATCGATTATCATCTATAATTGAATTGAATTGAAGTTGCTACACAGCTACTTTCTCTCCCTGTGAATGGACTCAGATAAGACTGTGCTTTGTACAGTTAGCCATGCACTTTACTGTATCTATGTCCTGAATATAGGCAGCATTGTTTATTTTTACATTAAAGTGTAGGTAGAGTGTGAATCACTAAAAGAACACAGGTTTGTCATTTGCTTTAAAAGAACAATCTTGGAAATGCACATTGGAAATTAGGACTCCAAGGACATTTTGCTCTGCTATTTGATGGACATGTTCTTTTTTTGTATCAGTACATACAAGAGTTTGGCATTATTAGTTTTCATACTGGCAAGTTTTTCATAAACAGCTAATTATTCTCTAAGGTTAAACTCAGTGATCTACTTGTCATGTTCAATATCTACTTGTGATCAAAAGGCAGCTTTTTCTCTGTTTACATGTTGCTTCTCTTATGTGCTACTGGTGCCCAGCTAGCATAAAAACATACTGTCTGTAAAGTATTGGCACTGGAAATTGTTTACACCTCACATCTGTGATATTGATTCTATACATTCCTCTATGATATTATTCCTGTATATATTTATTATATGAAAGCCTTATCTGTTAAGACAGGGGTTCTTGTAAAACAACGTTGAACAACAATGTCCTTTTAATAATTCTGTGGTATAAAAGTTAATTCTAACCGGTTTTTTCTTAATGCATTTTGGAGGGTATATTAATAACTAGATAAGAACAAAATTATACTGAACAGGGACGAGTATTCATATTTTCTCAGTTTTTATTTGTGGTACACAAATTCTTTAGCTCAATCAGCCATATGAACAGCAACAACTTGTGAGTGAGGAGTTTACTTGAAAATCAGAATCATTGGTATTGTTTCAGATTGCGGGGATGTTTTTGTAAATTTTAAAAGTGAGTGTGCTAAATGTCTATTTTTCTGCTGAAATGTTAATGCAAATAGTTTTGTGAACATTGTGTGTTTTTTAAGTTTAAAAATGTTTACAAAATGTAAAAGACAGGGTTCAGGTGCATTGTATTTTTTAAGAAATAATATATGAATGGTGTATATTTTGTCACTGACTATTGAAACTATCTGGAAATGTGTGCTGTTTGATCACCTCTGATACTGATACAAAACTTTCTGAAATGAGGGCTCTCAGGTATTTGCATAGGTTGTGTATTTTCATGTCCTAAAATATGTGATTTATTTATCAAAAAGATGCACATTAATGGAAATTCTGTGGTAATTTCTTCAAGTGTGGGGAAGGAAATTGGAGAATTGTTCAGCCCTGTTTTTTGACGTCAGTGACATTACATGAAGACGCACTGCTGTGAAGAGTACAATGTATATTTTTAAGTCATGGGTTTCTCTCTATTAAAAAATTATTTTACCGCCTTGCCTGTTTTGTGAATTTTGAAACAGGAAGTCTCCCATATTATTATATAGTTTTCTTCAAAACATATAACGTGTATCTTACGTTGCAATCAAAATATTTTATTGAGAAAAAACTGTGGTCAAATCTTGTGAATAACATGTTTGTCAGGATACAGTCATTACATTGAAGTCATGATCACTAATGTATCTTATAAGTTTGCTACCACTGTTTGCATTTTAATTGTTCAACCATAAAAATGGATTTTGCAGAGTCAAGTCAGGTAACAAACTGATGAGATCATCAGGTGACACCCAGTAAGGCAGTAGAAGCGGCAAACAAATATGATGAAGGCAAAACAGCTTGTTCTGTATGTAAAATCTTTTAATTGTAGGTGAAGAACAATTCCTAGTAACTAAGATTATAGCCATACTTGCTACACCATACTGTACAACCTTAATGACTTGCTTTGGTTTGCAATGTAATGACTGATGTTTGTTCTTCTCTGGTCTTTGTCTATGAACAGGTGGGCGCTGAAGCCTGCTGAAGCCTCTAAATGTCAGAGCAGTCTTCCTCACCCCCTTACTTCTTTAATCTGTGTATTGCACACACACTCATACACCAAACACATACAAAATCAAAGCAGCTTGAAGGCGGTAGCAAAACTGAGAAGTGTAAAGTCTGAACAGACCCCAAACTGTATCTTTTCATCTTTAGATTCTTCTATTTACCTGCTTGTCCATTGTTGTTTGTTCCCATCCAGATCATATCTCTGTTTGACTCATACTTTCAACACAGGAGTAAAACACCTGGCCTCACTTTGTGGTGTTCTTCTGGCAAAAAGCAGATATCTTTCATTTTCCCATCCAGTCATTAGGGAAAAGAAGAAATTGGGAACTAATTAGCCTTATTTTATTTTATCTAATGTTAAAGAACGGCAGGAGACAAATTGTGATGAAGATCATTAATCAAGTTGTTGTATAAAATATTGAATATCTTTGCATGTAAAAACTCAGAATATGTCAAGGCTCTTTGAAAAAAGGTAGCAGTTGGTTAGCAGCCATTTTAGTAATAATGCACCATTTAAATCTTAAGCGTGACATAAAGTGCGATCTCCTCAGTGCAATAATTATTTCCTGATTATTTCAAACTGAATTTGAACTCATTGTGATGGACGTTTACTTCTGTTTCTGTTTGAACCCTCAGTAAAGATGATGTCACAAGAACCTGCTGGAACCATGCAAGAGCTTAAAGTGGATCCATAATGTGATGCACATGGTCAGTATGACACGTCAAAGTACGGACCTGTCTGATCAATAGGCCATTTATCTGTTAAACCTATACTCTGATGATTGCAGCAGTAAATAAATTTTCAATGCTGGAACTATTTATTGTAATACTATATGAAGCATAGCATAATATTTAGTGCAAACATTAATTACATTTGAATGTACATGTGCAAAACATCCCGAGCAGAACATATTTTGTACATCAACATTAAATCTCTATGTGACAATCATTGTGTGTTTAACCTGGGAGTTGTTATTAGAACTGCAGCTGAGTTTTAAATATTATGGTAAGAGGAAGTTAGCTCAAGTGATATTAGTGTTTTTTCTACCCTGTACAAAGGGCTGTTGGGTTTCACTGCCCATGATGCTTCTTCTGCGGATCCTGTTAGACAGTAACTGCCTGTCTAGAAGTGTCAGAAGTATTGCCATCCACACCTATATGTACTGTGTGTAGACAGACAAACTTCACAGACTCAGATTAACACCAAATCACACCTCATAGTGGCACTGGAATCTCAACTCAACTCTCAACTCAGCTTTATCTATAAAGTGCTTTAACACCAGATGCTGAAGCTAAAACAAAGTGCTGTACAACAGTGATAATTAAATAAAATCAACGACAACATAAAAGCTAAAGAATATGATAAAAGCAATAAAAATCAAATACAAACAGGTAAAATCAAACAATAAAACAAAATAAAAACAACCTAAAAACAAGTTTCAAACTTGGTTGAAGGCCAGAGGGTAAAAAAGGATTTTAAGACAGGTTTTAAAAATGGACAGTGAGAGGGCCTGTCGAATGTGCAAAGGTAGAGCATTCCAAAGTTTGGGGGCACAAATAGAGAAAGACCTGTTCCCTCTGAGCTTCTGCTTAGATCTTGGGGGCGGTGAGGAGCAGCTGGCCAGCTTGATCTGAGGGGGGTGGCGGGCTGTCTTGCAGCGGTGTTCTGAACCAGCTGTAGATGGGCAAGAGAAGACTGACTCGAGTTACAGTAATCCAGCCTTGATGAAATGATGGAATCTGACAACATTCATACACAGCATCTCAAGAGTATATAAGTCTGATAAAAATACTGTACATTCTCACGAAATATGCCAAAAGAGAAGTACCATGTTATTTCAGTTTTAGTGGAAAAACTACAATTTCCTTATTTACAAGCCAGTTACAACTGATAAATATACAGTACGTATGTGACACGGATGCCAATAATGATGTGTGGTATTTAAATGAGGTGTCAAATAACACCATGAATTGTCACTGTAATGTATTAGCACATTGGAATGAATGGTGCTTTTGTCTACAGGTAGCATAGCCTGTCCTCTAGGTTTCAAGTTACACAGCAGGGAGCAGTTTAGCCCTTTTTCAGCCGAGTGTGAATCCTCAGCAAGATTGTGCAATCGCCTGATGACAAGTCCTATTCCTGTTTTTCTTGCCAGGTAGTGGTGGATGTTTGGACTGGCCCTTAAAACTTCACACATGCCACACACATGCACAACAACAACCCATACTCGCACACACGCCCTGTTCGTTCCACTTACACACCCATGTTTTAGATCTTAGTAAGGCTACGTGATTCACAGTTGAAATCTGGTATCACATTTGCTGATGTTATGTTAGAAGCTGGGAAAAAGATAAGTGGTAAAAGGTAGTCAGTAATACTTGTGAGTTGGCTTTGCAGTGACATGGCATTATCTGTGACTCAAACGCACTTTACACTACACACTTGCAACATGTTCGGTGGTAGGCTACTACAGTGTAAGCAACTTCCAGATGTTTTACTTCATGCCAATTAACTCTCGAAGGCTTGTTTGCAATGTTTGCAGTTAGCTGGAAATGAAGCTGCTAGTCTACACTTTTGAGGCCAGCGTTTTGACACTTTGTATTCTTGTCATTGCAAAGGCCTCTGAGTAATGTTGGGTTTGTGGTCAGGGTGCTTAAAAGACAAAGTCACAATATTCTCATGTGGGGAGGAAGTAGGACTGTGGGGGAACTTCCACTTTCCTTCCTTCGCTTAGCCGCGTTATGCACCCATGTCTAGTGGCGAGGAACTGTGGGGTGAACAACATCACAAAGAGACAGACAACCAGAGAGAAGCCTATAAGACAAAAACAATAATGTGCAGCTGCATCTTAGCCTAGAAAGGACAGTGGGAAACTCAGACGAAGAACAAAACAGAAGCAACAGGAAAGAGAAAGCAAAGGCAGCAAGGGCAAGATGGGAAAGTAACCAAGAAAGCACATTAGCGCATACATCAGATGCTTCTTGGGAAGCCAGACAGAGAGAGAGGGAAAGAGACAGAGAGAAGCAACAATAGAGAAACCCAGAGAGAGGGATGAATGCATCTCACACAGGAAGATAAGAGAACGTGACAGAAAGAGAGAAAGTGGGGTGTAGTGCAGTGCACACCTGCTGATCAGCCTGAACTGTGAAAATACATTGGGAAGCGAGATACAGTTTGAGGGCTGTCATAAGGCAGAGAGTCACAGGTTTACTGTAGGAACCTGGCACTGGGATGTGGGGATACAGGCACTGGTGGTTTGACATAAATGGATACACAGCTGCAATGAGCTGAACTGAAAACAGGAAATATATGTGAACACAAAACCATTTTTTTTTCCACACAGACAAATAAAGACAAGGAAGTTTCATCAATTCAGTGCTATATTCAGTGTTATCTGAATGTCAGACATACACTGAGAAACACATGTGATCACGATCACATCCAAAAAAAGTTCTGGACTGTAAATATGTTTTCATCATTTTCAGTTTGAGTGTGGAAAATCTGAAATCCCTCTACTTAGTGTATTGGTAATTTTCGGAGGTGGGACCTAAAAGGGGTCGACTGAAGGAGTCATGTTCAAAATGATCTCAAGTGATTTAAAGGGCAGCCACACATACTGTAAACCAAAGAGCAAAACTAAATGTCAGCCCTTCATGTTATTCCATTTGCATCACATTCACTGAGAATGAATGTGTGCTGGGGAGACACAAAACGTTGGCTCCTCCCTGTATTTTTCTGCACCTCTGCATCACATCAAACTACAGTTTCTATGCCACTGTAACACTTCAGTCGTCTTTATAGTACATTAACTTTTGTGATGACAGGATTTTGACAGAACAATAACACTTCAATAAAGACTGAAATCAGGTTTTGAATTATGGCACCTTTGTGTTCTACTTTGTAGTCAGCATGTGTTTTGCTGTCTGTGAGGTATCAACATAGGTGATCACAGTCACACTTGTTTCTGTACAATGATGCTGACGTGTTGTCAAAGACTCTGAAAGGTTTGGCATTACTGTACTTCTCAGAAGAGGCTGGGAGAATACTGTTACTCATATTGAAATGTTGTCACCATTTATAGTCCTGCCATCAATGATGATTTATGAAAATTTAGTTTTTTGCTAAAAACAAACAAAAAATGTTTTCCTCTGATTATAAAGTAGCTGATTTCTTAAAATTATAAATTAATGTCATGTAAAGGTAACACTGAATTTGCTACAGCTGGAGTTAGAGGAGTAGTCCTCAAAATAATGGCATTAATCAAATGACTCGATTGCAATTATAGTGATTACAGTAGTTCTTTCTGTTGATTAATTGCTATGCATTAAGTGGAGAAACTCCCTGCTAGACAATCAGTATTTTACACGCTGAACTTATCTTGCAACTCAGAGAAAAAGGAAAAAGAGGGTTAAAAAAAATAAAATAAATATATAGCAAATGGAGCTAGTACCTATGGCACACTTCTCACCTTCTGTTTTTTTAAATGTCAGTTCTTTTCTTGTGGTTACAGGCTCTTGGGTCAAGAGAACAGTGGAGAAGACATAGATGGAAAGACTGACACACTTCTAAGCCGCGCTGAGGCCTACCTGGTTGGGCCTCTTGCAGAAAAAGTGATGCACTATATAAGCAAAAGACATGTTTCAAGACCTGTGGAAAAATAATTTAGAACTAGAGATAGGAAAAAAGTATACATAATGTTTGAAGGATTATAACATAACATAACACCTCCAGAGGACCCACTTTAAAATACAGTGTTTTAGTAAAAAACTTCCTTCAGTGCTTGAATGGCATATAAAGAACCTTACCTAAATCAAAATGAGTTTCTCATTACTTATTGTAGCATTACTAATTGCCACATACTTTATTCTTTAAAGTGGGATCATATAGTACTATAAATACAATCATTTCCCTACATCCTTTGAGTTATCATCACATGATAAATACATCCATCTAAAGTCAGCCCACTTTCAACACTAATGCATGTTTGTTTTTTTTACCAACATCTGTGACTGAAAAGATTCTTTGTGACGTAAAAATACGAGAAAATTGGTCGATTATGATTTATTTACGTATACTGTTAAAAGTTCAAATTTCCCTTTGATAACTTGTATCACCATGACAGTACAGTTCACAGGCAACTCATTAAACTTCTACTCGATTCATAAAGAAAGGTGATTTCATTGAGGTGATTTGGAGAATAGAAGATGTATTGCCTCGCTAAAAGAAATAAAATGACTACGAAAAAGCAGTTCATTAGGCTACCTGCGGTCACATATTTGTGTCTAGCTGGTCGAAGTGGTTTAAATGAAAAACTACTGCTTATTTCTCACCTAATTTGCTACTGAAACAAAATGAGGTGATCTGTTTGAGTAAGTTGTAATTCAGCAGTTTAAAGTTGTGGCTTGTTGTGTTTTTCTTTGGATTTGAAGTCACTTTCATTGGAGTAGGCAGCCCAATTGGGGCAACATAGACAAAATGTGCATAGAGTTCACATCCTTTGCTTTTCTGTTCTTACATTTTATTCTGAATAGTTTTATAATAACCTCATATGCTGTTAAATCAAAAAGAACCTTGTGGAACAGTTCACACGAGCAGCCATGTATCCACGGCACAATGAATTCAGCTTTACTTTCTATGATAACAGGAAAAGGAAGTCCTGTTAGTCGAAGTAGTAACTTTTATTACATTTACTGTCAATTTTGTTACAAAAACATAATTGAAGTCCTTTACTTTTTTCCTTTTTAGCAAATAAGTCAAATGTTTGTTTGTTAATGACACATTGTGTATAAAGTCAGAAGATAATTTTTCACCATCCACATATGGCTTTTGAGATAAACCTTATTTCTTAGGCAAATTATCTTCTTAATGAGAAAAGAGATGTTATTTTTTAACTGGACATTTTCACGCTGTGCCTCTTTTTCTCTGCCTGTTTTTTCACCCCTCTAAGAAACACAACGAGGAACTCACATGTAAGACATTAAAATAGCTTTTTTCTTTTTTCAGTACCTTAGACCTTTATCAGAGCCTTTCTTTTACTGCCATCTAGTGGTGACTTGATAAACTTTTTTTTGCTTATGTAGAGACTGCAGCACCCACCTTCATCTGTGATGATGAAATGTTCAGTGTTATCCTGTAGATGGCAGCAGTGTAAAGCAAAAACTCCTGAACTAAGGCAACTATTCTTCTTCTTATTGTCCCCATCATTGTAACTGTGCAGAAGCAAAGATCATCTCAGGGAGCCATTAATAACTTGGGTAAAGTCCTCTGTGTGCCTCATCCTCTGCTCTCACTTGACCTTGTTGGCTCTATTTGAACTTTTGCTCAGCCAGCAATTTGCACTGTAAGCTATCCAATTTACAACACCTTCACAAGGGCACATGCTAACAATTACTTATCACTATTGCCCAGGTTTCCCAGCGTGTGTGTGTAATGCTGTATTTACATAGAGAAGTTACTGTGAGAAACTAGAGCAATGAACTAGCGTAGGGTATATGCAGCAGAGACTTGAAGATATAAAGGATGTGTTTGTGATACATCACAGTAAATCCATACAAAAAGTCAGACTAGAAAAAAAACATGGACCATACAGTTATATACTGCATAAAAAGCACTGCCTGCAACTGAACTACAAAAGCATTAGTGCTCCATGCATTTATGTGACTGATAATAATGTTTAAAGTCTGGTGTCACTTCAGTGAATCAAGAAACATCTGAACTCTTGCCCTGCAGTTCCTTTCTCACCAGAAAAAACTGAAGAGAGAAATGTGATGCATCAACTGCACCCTAAAAGCGATCTGGTGGTTTGGGGGATTTGAGCAATTCCATCACAACCTGCAGCAGAATTAGCCTGCTCCACTCAGTGGACAGCGAGGATTTGTCAGCAAACTCTACAGTTAGATGCTACTGGATGGCAGTCAACGTTTCCCCTAATGGGAAACAATTACACACTCAGTGGCTTCTTCAGTGACTTCCAATGAGACTCATTCACTAAAGAAATGGCCACGTAATCATGTGTGTGTAATGTGCTAATGCCGCTTATTGCTCACTGAGTCAGACACATGCAGAGACTGTCAGAGTTTCAGTCGACTGTTTAGTCACTATATGGGTTTGATCAGTGTGAAGGGAACTAGCTATAAGTATACAACACACACCCACACACACACACACCCACACACAAAAACAATACCTCTATTGTTGTGTACTTGTCACTTTAAATGTGTCCCCACAAACAAGTCTGCCACAAAGCCGAAAAATTCCTGTAGCTTCCTCTTTCTTAAGAGGGTGACTATGTGAATAAATTACACTGAGGGAATAGATATTTTTTATGATTCATACCCAGCTGGACTACTGCATGATGTAAACATACCCAAATATTTTCTCCTTGCAGGCATCTGGATTGTTGTTTTCAGCTTCAGTGATAGATTCTGTCATTTCCACGCTGGTTCAGCTGTCTTAAATCTAAGAGTTACACCGACAGACATCATTGCTCTTAAGTTGGACTCAGTCCTTCGGTAGTTTGAATTTCTGTCAGGTCTTATGTTACAATTCAGGTTTCACTTTCACATGTTTATTACTACATATTGAGTTGGGTTTTTTTACATTTGCATTCTTGCAAACTGCTGCAAAGGTATTCATTTCTTGTAAAGAATTTAAAACTTGAAAACACATGAAAAACATATAGTCATTTATATACAGTATACATCAGTAACTAATATTGACATGTATGATGGAACATACTACATGAGCATTTAATGCCTAAACTTAGTCTGATGTAACAGTATCTAAAGCAGTCGTCACCAGCTGCAATTTGGGATAATTAAATTTATTACATATGAAAGCAGTGTATACCCACCTGCTGTCTGTATCATTTCAGCGAATCTGCATTTTCTTGCAATGATAAACTTATCTTCTGATGTGATTCATAAAGCTTCCTGACTCACCCATGAAAATTCATACTGGTTGGTGGAAAAAAAAAAATTCATTTATGCTCAGTTCCAAAAAGATTTCCTGGTTTGCATGATGGCTACTGATCTTGAATATATCATATTAATAAATCTGCGTACAAAGCTGATGCAATTAGTAAGCAATAGCGAGACTTTTTATGGCATACACGAGGCCAGATTCATGCCAGCAACACAGTTATTCAAAAAAAGGGTAGACCCTTCCAACCATAACTGAACATTTATAATATGATATGGCATTAAGAGGATTATTTTTCTATGCATGTTGGGGTTAATATTCAATTCTCTGAGTCTTAAAGCAATGTAAGTCCATTCTTCTTAAATGCAGTACATGAATGCTCATATTCATCCGTCAGATGTCACTACAAAGGAGCAGGATGTCTTGGTGGGTGAAGGCAACATACTGCAACCAGCGCAGTTTCTGGAGCCACAAAAGCAAAACACTGTCAAAAGAGAGGACATTGAGGTGAGAGAAACAGGTGGCAAAGCAACACTTTGGCTGGGTATGATAGGGAAACATGCCCCAAGGCATCTTAAGCCTTAAAAGCTTGAATAGAATAAATATTTTTAGTCACCACCGAAACATAATGTATATTAGGGAAAAAAAGGAAATTATCGTTTTTGTCTAAGAAATGAGTCAGAGTTTGCTTTAAGAACACAGTGCAGGTGGAATATTACATTATGGCGCTTCTACACTGGCTGGCAGCATCCATATTATACTGAAGGGGAATTTAGCAAGAGGACAATTTTTAGGACTTTTTTATGGTGCAAAAGGGATAGAATTTCTCTAATGAAATCAAATGCCACATTATTGTCTGTTTGATTTGTAGACACATAGTGACATACTCTCTCACAAAACACACTCTGAGAACAACTTTAGATGTTAAAAAAAATAGAATTTAGAGAACTTGCATGGATCACAGACACAGCTTCTGCAAAAGTGTCCATTAACAATGAATAATCATAAAAGCAGAACAGGAGGGTGGGGGTGTTAGTGATTGAATTTTTTATCAGTCAACATGCCAAATGGTGTGTCATCTCTGTTTATCTATCCACTGTTGTGTAGAAGTTGAGAACAGCCTGCAGCCTGAGATGTCAACTGACATAGATACAATCAATGACAATCTACAGCTGAAAATTCTCATTGTCACTGTTTGTACTTGTCGTCATGGAATAAGAATCTGTCCCATCAACAGGGATTAATAATTTTGTAATTTAAGCTTTTAAACAGAGCAGCATTTGGATTGTTAGTTAAATAAAGGCAGAAAGACACAGTCAAATTTGTATATTTTTATAGAACTGTTGTTATCAGTGTTTACAGCGTATAGTGCATGCAGCCTTACTGATATTGATTTAGTATTCCATCACTGTGTAAAAATACTGAAATACTCGGAGGTGTTGTGATAGTCTTTTAGTCTTTCCGTTGCCTTCCTCAGACAACTTCGGCATTATCTATTCAACAAACCCTTTTGTTTTGACAATAACAAATGCCTCTAAATTTTTTCAGCCCTGCCATCTCCGAAATGGAAATAAAGGATTTTTTAAAAGAAGTATTCATCTTCTTTCTCTCTTGTTGTTTTGAAAAGATAGGGCCACTCAGAGGCACGGTGCTATCTGCTATCAGAGCTTCTTTTGTATAGATGCATATGACTTAAGTGTTGCTTTTGTTGTGCTCTGAAAAGATGAAATTTTGTTTTGAATGCTAGCTTACACAAGACATTTTATCTACTGAACATCCCAGTCTTAAGCACATAGTATCACATGCAGAAACAGACAAAGTTCAGTTACAGCTTTTAACCATGAGTACACATCTTTCACTTCTTCTAAGACCATGTACCAATGCACATATCACTGGACCAGCATTTCATATTTTCACCTCCTCCACTATCAACATATCTTTTATACTACTGTGACTCTATGAATAGTTAACTAGCAAATCATCTGTACAGAACATGTATTTCAATCTTAAACATCCTTTGTCTCAGCAACATGTGGCTTGGACAGTTAATCATACTGAAGGTTTATCTAAGTGTGGGGGAGAAGTGCCTATGCTGCAGGAAGAGATTGCCTTTACTTGCACAGCACCAACAGAGCAAAACAATGGGCCGCATGATAAAAAATTGCTTCATAACTCTCACATTGTGTGTCTGGCATCATTATGAGGCACAATAGCCTCTGGAGGGCCCTGGCTTTTATTGGCGTGCCTCTTGCAGCAGCAAAGTCTCATCCATTAAACAAATCAGGGAGTTATGTATTAGATTAGCTGTGCAGCAGGCACTGGGGAATGCCTAGAAGAACACATGAAACCCTGTCTCATTCCCTCTCATAATCCCCTGGAATAAATTACCTAATTGACAGCATCAGGGTGATACTGTCAGAAGGTACCTCTTAAAGCATAATGTATAATGAAAATACACAACATTGCTAAATTGCATTTTTTTTATTAAAAATGATAAATGGCAGCCATTTGGGGAATATTTAGAGTGAAGCCTCTCCTTGTTGCATGCTGCCAAATCTCATTTTTCCATATTTCTTAATAAATTTGTGGTGTCAGTAATATTAAAAGCTCATTGCTGCTGAGGAATATTTAATAAAGCTTCTGTGTGATAGGAAGCCAATGTCACACAGAGAGTCAGAAAACTAGTTGGTGGCAGCCTGGACTGCCCACCCCCAACTGTGTCAGCACTCTGGGCATTTGACCTATGAGGTGAGAAATAGACTGCCCCCCACTGGTGAAGGGTCAATACTGCAGCAATGGTTCAAGAAGTGCCCCTCACAGTTCACTGCACTATTCAACAGCGCCTGTTGACTTTCTTCAAAGTGAGAACTGTCTACATACTATTTTCCTAAAAGTGATAGGTACACTTGGCTCAGGGAAGTTCAGCTCACTGTTCCAAGATCAGCAGAAGAATCAGGCCAGGCAGTGGGTGTGTGTGGGCGAGCGGTATGCCTCCCTACTGGAAGCAGAGGGGAGGAGATACCTCCCTATTGCTAAAAGAAGGGTGTTTATGGTCTTAAGCACATTATTGCTCAGGCATATACTTTGATGCAATGTAAAACTGAAAGGAGGGAAAGCTGCCTCCTTCAGTTAACAACCACTTTCAGGAGAGCATAAATCTCATACCTTTGGTCCTTAAAAACATCCCACAATGATAGTTTACTTCCAGCTGACAGTGTCTACTGCTTACCTATTAAATCTTTTATCATGAGAGTCTAACGTGCTTTCATCTTAAATAGGCAGCTTTGTAAAGTGTCATTGTTTAGTCTAAATATATTCATATAAATCACACAAAGATACAAAATCTAGCAATGTGTTTATTACATTTTGTTTCAACCAAACCTAACACACAATATAATGTATTTGTGTGTGTGTGTGTGTGTGTGTGTGTGTGTGTGCAGAGACTCAGAACTTGGGGTGGGGGACAGTCAGAGTGCATCGTTTTGGTCCAGATGTGTGGACATATTGTAACTCCGGGAGGCCTTCACCCTTCTCCTAAAGTGCAAAAAGTAGGCAGCAGCTGGTTCAGAAAGTAATAACCTTTACTCACATTGTTTCCTATACTTCCACAATCTTACTTATTTTTCTGTCAGTGCAAAGTCACAGCTTTCAAACTATTACAAATAGCTCAGCGAGCACAATAATATCACTATCTAAATGTTCTGTTTGACTTTTATTTGTGTCACTTAAACAAACCTTGTCTTTGGGAAATGATTACTGCTAACGGAGGAGAAATAGAAACCTTTGCTTAAGATGCAGCATGAAAAAAAATCTCTTGGTCTATAATTTTGCTGTCAAACTGTCTTTTCTCTGTAGCCGATTGTATTGTATCACATACATATAAAATAAAACAACTTAAGATATGGAGAATAAATATTTAGAACCATTGCATCTATAGAAAAATTACTATTGAATTCACTGTAAACTTGATTATATATAATGCAGTCTAACGTAGTGTATTCCCATACCAAAGTTCAGAAAAGGTAAGTTCCAGACACATGCAGCTTATGGACGTGATCTTTAAAAACATAAGGGAAATTCACCTATGTGTGATAATGTACGCTAGTAAGTCAATTGCACCTTTCTTCTCCCAGCATTTTGCTTTTCCGTGCTCGGTGTGACAGGTGCAACGGAGCCGACGCACAAATTCAGGAGCATTTGGCATGGGATTTCAGCCAATGGCAGCGCGTATGGAGTTGAGAGTGGTGGGGTTTAGGGTGATGGTCGAGCACCTGTGCCAATCACAGTGCTTGTAGGAGGAGTTCAGGGGCTCGGAGGTGTGTTTGAAGAATACGAGTCTACAGCTGCATACTGTAGCCAAGTCTGGGAGTAATGGCATGAGTGCTGCTTTATACTGTTTAGACACGCTTTGAATTGCGCGCGTTGGAAACTAATGTTCGACTATTTCTGATTACACGTCAGTCACAAATTAAGCCTGCGGGCACTGAAAGCCGAGGCGGAGGATAGTCGAACAAATTGTAAACTTAGTCAAAGCGACCAAAGTCCCCAAACTCAAAGACTGAAGAGGCTTCAGAGGCAAACGAATCGTCCTTTCTGGCTGTTTCAAGGAAGGATACGCTGCTGGACATGTGAATTTAAAGGAGATACTTTGCCAAGCACAACAATGAAACCAACGACTGCCCTGTGTTGCTTCGGCTTTCTCCTGACTTTCCTCTTGTTTGGGTCGAGCTCCTCACAATCAGGTGAGTGAACGCCATCCATCTGCCGCCGGGTGCGCAGTTCAGTGTCTCTGTGGAGCTGCGTGCTGAGCGCAGCGGCGCAACTATCCGTCGAGCAGACTTTCTATTCATTAATGTTGTTCTTTTTACGCATGGAAAATGCGATTTGCGCGATCCAGTACGCACCTCCTTTTGTGATTTCCGTCGTCACCTTTTCATTGAAATGTTGGAGAAACGTGTTAAACAATTGCAGTCAAAGCAGGGTGACATGTAGAGAGCACTGTGATACTTAAACACAGGTGACAGTTTTAGGAGGTTGGAGGTTGCAACCGAACATATCTGTTGTGTTGTGTTGTGCTGTGTTGTGCTGAATGAATCCAAGCGAGTGACTTGCTCTGTCTTCATCGTGCACAGAGCGGCACTGTTGAATTTGGAGAGAAAGAAGAGCATTTAATGTCCACCACACGTGTTTTTCAGACACAGATGAGTAACAGCTTCGCCCCATAACAGGCTATATTGTGCTCTTGTAGATATACAACCTGTCTACTGCGAGACTCTCAAAAGTTCTTTCTTGACTGTGGGTCTCTTTCCTCTCCGTAAATAACAGCGACAGTAGTGATGATGGGCTGAAACAATCCGCACCAGTTTTTGGTTTGTAGAACAGCGGGTTGGCACCGCTGCCATTGTAGGTGCACCAATTTGAACTACTTTAAGCGGAAATACTCATGGGAACGCTGCTGGAAACACTCTATCATTGTTTGGTTTGAGTACGGATCTGTGTGTGAGATAACAGGGTGACAACAGTTGTGAAAATTCATCCATATGCATTCTGTAATCGGGGAAAAAAAGGAAAGCGAATTACCGTGAAATTAAATTATTCCTCATTTTATAGTGAGTCCCTTCAGGGATCGTGTTGACCACAGTTTGACAATCGGCGTTGTGTAGCAAGACTATCGCACTGGCACTGGCAGTACCGTTTGTACAGCGCAGCGGCGCTCTTTACGCGCAGGGTAGGTGCTCTCATTAAGGTGTGTGTGTGTATGAGAGAGAGAGAGCGATGGATGGATGGATGACACAATAGAAAAACACTGACGATTATACATGTTTATAATGCACACGTGCGCTTCTTATATATTCACCTATTTAGTGTAAATGCTGATGTGACGGGACTAAAGCGTCTGAAATGCATATACAGGAATAAAAATTCAACCATCGGGTAATGCTGAATCTTCAAAGCTTAAAAGCTGTACCATTTAGTTTATATAAAGGCTAAATGTGTCGCACGTTATATAGAATATATACACTTTATTTTAAAGGAGGTAAGATAATTAAAATCCTCTCCACATTTTCTGTTTAACAAGTAGGGAAGTTCTATCTCATTTCACTTTCTTCGCCTCGCTGCTTGGAGGAAGGCAAACTTTCCCTCCACACAATCTCACTTCCATCAGCACAGCTTGTTTTAAAAGAAAACACTTTTTGCACGTTTCTTGCTTATAAAATTTGACCTTGTAAACGCTGAATGACAATTTTACGCACATGGCCTGTATAGAGTCTTAAAAGAACCAGATGGTGACTGAATTAAAAGGTTGGCTGCAGTTTAGAAGAGAAAGTATGGATGCGTGTCTCCCTGTCCTTTTATGCTTCTGCCATTGACGGAAACACAGTCAAATCAACTCGTACCGTAGTTTTTTTATTGTCTTTGTCTATGGATGATCCCCTTTCACGGTCACAAGAAACAGGTTTTGGATGTGAACGCAAATCCAAGACGTAGTCGTTAGCAGTATTTTCCCGACGTATTTCAATATATTTTGATTTTAAATGTAAGCAGAAACATTTTGTCAAGTGGGGTGTTTGACAGCGCGTATCCAAGCAAGCTGCATCCCCGGGAATGAGATAAAAAGCAAAGACTAAGTCTCCGTCACGCACCTGCACTTCGATAACCTGTCTGCTACATTTCTGGGAAAGGTGGATATCCAGCATGAACGTGACAGTGGTGAATCTATTTCACACAGACAGGCCTGCCAGAGCTCGAACTGTCGTCAGTGCATCTGTAAATTATAAAGGAACACAAGCAAAAAAAGACAATCACAGACACATTTTAGAAAAGCGGAGTGGAGCGGAGGAATTGTTGGAGAAAGGGAAGGTGATGGAATAATGTGGGTCTGCAGGCGCGACCGAGCTGTCTGCATGTGTTGCAATAGCAGTCAGAGGTCTGTGTAGGTGCTTCATTCACAATATCAGAATAGAGAAACATGTACATTTGTTTGTTGTTATGATTTTGATGTTGTTTTTATGTAATTTGGCCCCTGCACTGCTCTTCACTCTTCATTTGAATTCTATACCTATTTTAAATCTGGAGGAGATGGATACATACATGCTGCTGACTCTAAATCACATGTTCATTTAACAAAACTCTGTTGTGTTTATGATTTGTCATAGACTTTTTTGTTACTCAGGAGTGAAGTCAAGTCATTTGTTCCAGTGGCAGCTGCGTGTGTACTGTGTGGAGTGCATGTGTCAATTAGTGTAATTACTGCAATGTAGATAAACTACATCGTTAAACAGCTCTTTTACAGCAGTTTCTTCCTTCCTAGTTCCAATTCTCAACTCAAAAGATGGATGTTGTACCTTTTTGGAAAATAAAAGTAAAGTTGAACGATAGTTCGGTGATTGTGCCCTCCTCGAGTTTATAGTGTCACCCCCTGTTTACTGGATTGAAACTGACAGTGCAGCAGTGCAGTGTGTAGCTGATATGCGAGTTCATAGTATATCAAAATGTTTACAAGGGGTCAAGTGAGGAACAGAGAGATACTCGGCTAGAAAAACGATACGCAAGGATTGATTATTTCCATTCTTTTTTCTTTTTTTTTACATTCTCATTGCTCTGCAGACTGACACTTCTTGTGCACTATTCACTGTTGTATTTTTGTTTTGCTTCCAGCCGGAAGCACAGGGAAAGAATGGCGTCACATTTGACGGCCCACACAGCTCCACTTCACCACAAAGCCCTCTTACATTCATATCTTTGCCTGCTTTCTCCTGTTAAAGGAGCTTTGACCCTCCACCAACACCAGTCTTTTTATTAGGAGAATGGCAGTCTTTGATTAGGTGCTGATCCACTTTCATATGTTGGAAAAAGGAATGTGAACCTCAGTGCTCTAATCTCCTCTGTTTCAGTTGGGGTGAGATGAGAGGCCATCAGTTCACTCTAGCAAAAATGTGGTGAGCTAATATAATTCACGTGTTTCTTGGACACATTTCCTTTACATATAACCAAGTTGAGCATGATGAATGCAAGATGACAGATAAAGTGTGCTTCTTCAGTTATTGTGAATTATTAGATGTAGACTGTATCTGCTGTTTTTTTTTTATATATTATCTTTTCTTTGTACAACTATGGCTAAAACTAAAAGACTAATTGTGTCATATTGTCTATACCTTGTCATATGTTACTGATGAATAAAAAAAAAAAAGCTATAGGACATTTGCTACAGAAACGAAATTCTAACCATTTTTATTGCGTTTTCCTCTCCTGAGGATTTCACCCTGCAGCCAGATAAAGAATAGAAAAACCTTCTGTTTGTGTAATCCAGACTGGGGTTAGTGGAAACCATTAAGTTTCCTATAAATCGCTCCACTTCTCAACAAACAAACTGCTTTTGGCATCAAAGAACTGGTATTAATAATACATGTGTGGCACCCCAATTGCTACCCAAGAATCCCTAATGAAATATCTCTCTAATATTCCAACGGGGAATGAAAGTGTGTGTGTGTGTGTGTGTGTGTGTGTGTGTGTGTGTGTGTGTGTGTGTGTGTGTGTGTGTGTGTGTGTG
>JAUYWH010000013.1:13625330-13654340 GCA_034779795.1 Ctenopoma multispine
TGCGTGCGGTGTTTGGTTAATTGTGTGCGGCATCTAGGAGACGGAGTCCCGTTGTCAAAATTGCGTGTAAACGATTGGAAAAAAAACTGTAATAGACAAAAATGTCTGATCATAAATGTATCTACAGTGAGTGAGTGTTGAGTGTAGGCTGTCTGCTGCATCTCCCTCCAGGGGAATCCTGGTTCTCCCAGTAAGCAAACACCCACTTGACATAGAGCCAGTCAAAGGGGAAACAAGGCCTGCAGTGTCTCCCTGCTCCAAGTGCTTTGTCCTGGAGGAGGCTCCCGCCATGGCTCCCGGCTCACAGCTCCACGTGACACGCCTGGAGATGAGGGAAGCACTTGTCTCATGAACATTGTCTTCACAGGGGTGGGCCCTCCAGGATTCAGTCCTGGACAAAACATATCTGTTTATGTTATTGAAGATACACTTAATATTTGTTAAAAAAAATGCTTTTAATTATAATTTTGGCACAAGGTTAAGGTCTCAGCCGCAGCTTAAAAAAACCTTTGGGGTTTTCAGCAAAAATGACAAAAAATCTTCTCATAAGCGAATTAGATCATGCATGACTTTATTCAACTTGTGCAGCTCTACTGTATAAACTGTTCTCATGTCACTAATTGCACATGCACAGAAATACAATTTGATGATACTTAAGACTTCTTCCTCATAAAATATATACTGACAGTAAGGAACAAAACTGAACATCAGTGGGACAAACACATCGCAGCTGAGGCCTCGTTATACTTCAACCAGAGTGCCACACAGGTCCTGTCAGCATTGCCCAGCTTACATTGTCATTTTTTAAGTGCTACAGTTTCCTCCTCTACACTAAAACACTAAGCTGGTGATTTCAGCTTGACACACTCTGAAGACCTTGAAGACCAGTTTCGTTTTTAAATAAGAAAAACTAGCTTTGATGGGGACAGAGAGCCAAAATGGAAAGAAGTTGATACCTTTTTTTAATTTAACTACAGGCATTCTCTCTTTCTTAAGGCATCTTTCAGCAAAGTACAAGTACCTTGATGTGAGATATAAGCCTGCCTCTGCACCTGCCTGCCTAAAGTCTCACTGGTAAATGGGCAGTTTCATCCTCTCACTCGCGATATCTTCCAATCTCTCTGCCTGCATGGTGATGAGTATATTGTATATGTGTCACCCAGCTGTCTCTGAGCTGTGTCTGGCTATCTGAGCAGGAAACATAACAACAACAGGTATCTTCTGCTCTCCCTCTCACGGCCGCCTACCACACTTTGGGCTTTTGCTCTCTGTCTGGCTTGGCAGCAATGTGAAGTCAATAGGATGAATAAAACATACCTGAATCAGAGCCCTCTACTCTGGGAAATGTCAAACTGTCAGTATAGCTTAATGGGAAAACACAAGGCCAGTCCCAAGAGTCGGACAGTTTATCGCGCAGCACTTATAAACATGCTTCCATGCCGATCTGTTTTGACACACCCACCAGTTTGTAAGCATTGTATCCAAGCATAAGGTGTATATGCTGTTATGTTTCATTTAGAAATTAATATTGTATTTAGTAGTTCAGTAGGCTAAGCATTGTGCTTATATTTGCTTACTTAGAGATAAATCTTCTATCAGGGCTTTTTAGGGTGAAAATTTGTGTGCATCCACAGCACTGCAAACCACCTTGGGTATAAACATCATCTAAATTTCATATGGTATGTGCATTTAATTTCACTGGACTGTCTGTAAAAAACTACTATTTAACATGCTTTACTACACATATTACACAACACTCATGTCAGTCGGTGGTGGTGGTAGCTAACTCCTGCAGCTAATTATCTTTGAATTAGTGCTGAGGTCTAGGTTTAATTAGTCCTAGCCATAAGGAGGGTTGAAGCTCAACGCTAACTCCAGTGACTTCAGCTGCCAAATCTTATCAGTCTAATGGAGACTCAAACACAGGGGACCCTCAGGGGCCCAACAGGCTAGCCTGACTTTCTGCCTTATACCAACCAGGACCGTCACCCCCCGCCCACACACATACACTTTGCTGAAGTCGGTGTGGCAAGTTGTGCATAACAGAAGTTGAACTTTCTAATCACATCATTAGAATAACTATTTAGATATAATCATAACTCCTGGTCTTTTCTGTATTTATTTCTATTACCTATCCTCAACCAACATTCTGCCCAGCCCAGTTTCAACAACTGGCCGTTAACAGACACTAAAATCTATGTAGATTTCACATAGATTTTAACTTCTAAGAAGTCTGAATGTTCTCCGGCTTGCTTTGGTGCAGCACATATCTCCCCTAATTCAGCAAATCTGTAATACGTATTGGTCCATTGGTTCTTTGTAGCCATCTGGTGTAAAGTAGTTTGTCTGCACTAAAACAAAAATCTTGGAAGAAAACGGGAAGCTGTAGCCAACCAGAGCACAGATCTCACTCTTCCATGCCAGTGCCTGTTTCTTACCTTTATTCCGCTGCCATCTCCTTCTGCTGTGGAAATCACTGTTAACACTCAAATCGTGAAGTCGAGAGAAGAGAACGTGCGTGTGTGTGTGTGTGTGTGTGTAGGTTGGCTTTAAAACTATTGACAACAGTGTTTTTCATTGTTTAGAGTCAAATGCACTTGAGCTTTGGAAGCCATCATTCACACAAAATACAGTGGGCTGTGTTCACACACATCTACATTATATTCTGTATGTAATACATGCTCACACCTGCAAACCGTGGACTACACACGTATATGTATACATATGATTTGGCTCCAGACATCCGATTGACACAGAATGTATTATCATTTATCCTCACCTGACTATTACTGTAACTAGAATGAACACTTTGGTAAAGCCCTTTTTAGGTCCCTCCAATCATGTGATCAGTTGGTAGGAGAAAGGGATACATTTGTAAAAAGTCGAAAGTCAAACATTGAAGGGAAAGTGGAAAAGTAGAGCAGGGGTGAACATCATTCCGATGCAGGCCATTACCAGTAATGAGGAAAATAGGTTTATGACTGTTTCCAAAAAACACATCCTTGGAGAAAAAAACAAGAGAGCCTGGTGGAAAGGGTGATACTGTAAGTGACAGTGCGTGGATTGACATTTAAGTTTGTTTTTTTTAAGGGATCTGAGAACAACTATATGAGAGGAAAAGTGGAGTCAGAGCATTTCCTTCAATCATTTCTGAGCTGTAAGAATAGTTCCTGAATCTGCATGGTCACAACAGTAGACAGACAAAATAATAACAGGTAATTTTCTGCTGCTCAACACAGAAGTGTTATAGGGTCGGTGTGAAGAACAGAGTGTACGAGAAAGTTGAGAATGTCACAGTTGCATTACAGGTGAAACAATTTACTTGTTGACAGACCTGGCTTAGAGTGGAGAGAAGGTAACAGAGTAAAAATAGACAATCTTACAGTTTAACTGTACCTGCCATGTTTGGTTTCTTTTTTGGGAAAAATGTATTATGAATATGAGTAATAACATATTAACATATAACAGCATCCAAAAGAGGCATGAAAGCAGTTTTAGAGATTGTTTACTCAAAAGTTTTAAATTTAGCACCAAGGTCCCCCCCCCACACATACACACACACACACACACTCTATGCCGTGTCATTCGCACCGCTGGAGCTCGTAAGTTTGACAGCATGATAATGATTGTAATCACAGTCTATAAACACAAAAAGTCACAAATCAGTGGTTAATAGGTGAAGGTGTTATTTTGAAATGCTAGGATGAAGCTTCTGGGAACTGGGAGGACAGTAAATGTGACGACTGTATGTGCAGTTTAAAAAATTTCTTTTTTTAAAAAAAAGAACAGGTCAGTGAGACAAATTATGTTAAATGTCCATCATGCAAAGGGCCAATCCCGGGTGCAGAAAGAAAGATGTTTGCAATTTATGCCTTCTCGCCCATCTGTTTACCTGTCCTTTATACTTGAGACACAGGCAGACACCAAATGAATAAATAAAGACTGAGCAAAAAATTGACAGTGGGTGTGTTTGTTCTGTGGGGCATGTTGGCCGCCTCTCTGCGCTGACAGCCAGTCTGTCTCAGCGGATTGACTGACAGAGAGGGGCAGCAAAGCTGGCAGGACGCTAATGGGTGTGATGCTAATGAGCTCCAAGCCAATAAACATGCTCTCCCTTCCCCTCCCTTCACCTCTGATCTCTTCTCTTGTTTGTTTAACACCCTCACAGGTGAGATGAGGTGAATTCAGATGTGTTGCCAGAAAACCACATACACAGATTGCAACAGAAATAGATGAAAGCGTATTAAAAATTAATCTTAAGTAAATACTATCTTGTGCATGCAGTAATAAAATTTGCTTAACTGGCTTATGGTGCTGCATTACCCTTCATTATATTTTAAACATATCCAGTATTTAAACAGATTATGCTTTGCCTTTTTTATTGATGTAGTTTTAAATGCTACGCCCTCACATCAGATGTTAAAATGTAATTAACATTTACAGAATATTTAAATGTAAAAAGTGATGTACATATATGCCTACATGCAACAGCCAACTTTACACAAGTCTACAGCTCAAGAATATGTTCTGCAAAATTGCACTACTTCCACACAAGTAGGACATTTTAGTATACTTAACACCTGGGGAAATAACACAAAATTGACTCAAAAATAACCATCTTAGCCTCAATCTTTAATGCTTATGAATGCTTTTCTGTGCTTTCTGCCCTCTTTTTCTGCCCTTTTTCTTTAACAACCTGTGATGTCTCACACTTTTGTCCCCTCTTTCTTACCCTGGAGAAATGTCACTTGGGCCAGCATTGTCTGTCAAACTGGCATCTCTGACAGAGCACTCGCCTAAAAGGCCATGCTCCGATTGGCATGGGATCCCCTGACTGTGTGGTGTCAGACTACTGCTTTCTCTCCTCTCCTCCACATTATTAATATTCTCAAATCTGGAAACATACCGACTCCCTCCAACACCCCATCTATATGTTTTTTTTGTCATCTCCGTGTGTTGAGTGTTGCTTCAGCTTCCCAGAGGACTTTATTTGTAACTTTATTTCAGTTGTGTGTGTGTGTGTGTGTGTGTGTGTGTGGTTTGAAAATACTAGCATATAATTTTAATCTATTTAATCTGTTCCTTCACTTTTTTGGTTTGGTCAAAATTATTTGCTGCTGTATTTAAAGCAGGGACAGTCTGATTTATAAATGCGTTCATTTATTAACAGAATGATGCCTTTTCTTGTGCAACCTCTGAATTCTGTGAGATGACAAATTGCTCATTTTGCTTTATCTGATGGCTGACGTAATCTCACGTCAGTTTGATAGGAATAAGATGTGTCCAAGGGCTGTTTATAGTGAATGGAGAGAAGCCTTAAATCCATTTCTTGTGCTTTTCTTTCCTTATTTTTTGCTAGTGATTAATATTGATTACTCACAGAAACCAATAAAGCCAGGTTCTTTGTAACTCTGAATACAAGTTAGGGCCACTTGTTTTCGTTAGGGTTAAGTCTCTTTTAATTAAGTGTGAACCACTTCTTTTGGCCGTTCGTATATGTGAAATATCACCTCAATGTCTTCTTTTTAAGTATTTATCTACATGGATTTTTTCACAGAAATGCAGAAGTAAAGATTAGATGTTTAGAATAATAACCCCATTTACTGCCTTACTCACATTTATAAATATAAGCAACACATGGAGATTGATGGAGTTTGTTTTGTGGGTAGCTTACTCCAGTGACAGTTCTGTCACTTACCTCTTACGTATAGAAGTATTCTGAACTTTTTTTTTTAACTAAAGCTAAATGCATTTATGTGATTTTTCCCGATTTAATTGTGCTCATTTTGGATGGTTGCAGAGCCTATTGCATAATTGTGCAATGTGCGAGACAGCAGAGCTAACGAATGCTTGCTAGATGTGTCAGTCAGTGTTTGCCCATGTTTCTGAGCAGAAGTTGCTCATACAGTACGCTAATTTGTTTGTGCATGTGCAGATGTGTTTATGCAGACTGATGCAAACTGAGGCATATGTGATAATCTGTTCAGAAGAAGACTTTATGCTTTTACATCTGTTTGGAGCATGATACAGTATCTGTTTGCAGATGTATTGTATTGTGTGTGCTTGGGCATTTGCACATAATGCAGCTGATGTAATGCATTCTGCATGCCAGATGAATGTGTTCTCTCTGCTTGCCCTGCATTCAAGTTCAGAGAGGGACAGATGGGGAAAAAACAATGACAATTTCCTTCTTTTTATGCTATTTTATTTTGTTTTCCCTTGCGCACATGCGTACACACACATGCAGGGGCACACTTGGAGGTGGAAACAAAACGTTTAACTTTGAAAGTTGGGCTCCTAATTAGCCGAATTAGTGGTAGATCAAAGAGGACAATTAAGGGGGGTGTTTGTGGTAGTGAGGGCTCATTAGCATCACAACACATGGACATGGCCATGAAAAAGGGAGCGGCATAAGGAGTCTCATTATGGAGCACCGCTGTGCTTACGTCGGGCCACATGCAGGCAGGTTGGCTGTCAGGAGAGAGAGCAAAACATGTTCTAACACACACTGACAAAGCTATACACACACATACCTAACTAGGGATCAATGCACTAACACTTAGGGTTATGAGTACAGATACAGAGCACACACATGTACAAGTACACACCCTGATATGCAGCTTGTAATGTTTGCAGGCACAAAGGAAAACAGAATGTAGTTCCTGCCTGATCTCATCCAATTTCAGCTTAATTAAGAGGGGAATTAACTTTGATCTGTCGCAGTGTAGTAGGAGCTTGGTATCTTAGCCTGTAGAAAAGCCCAAGCCCATAAGTATTCTTTCACCTCACTGTCAAAGTCAGACCCAGATTGTTTTCCATTCATGCTACACTGTTTGAACTCAATACAGATAAGGGCAGGAATGATTCTATTAAGGCGACCTGAGCCTTCCTCGTTAGCTAGATCTAACAAACTCTTGGCAGTGAACCACTGTGTGTGGCTCTCCACACTAATGGCATAAGCAGAGCAAAAGATCAAAGGTTTTGGAAGGGGCCTTTTATTTTAGCAGTCCCACTCACTGGTTCTTATTCTTTGGTCCAGTAACATGGGCTAATGATGTACTAAAGCACATGCTTTTCAAGATGGCATAGTATTATTTTTTTTTTCAGCCTGAGGAAAATAATGCAAACAAAGGCATAAGGATTAGTTCTGCACACTGTCTGTCTGTAATTTGAAAGTCTGAAATGAAAATATATTATTCTGACACCATCCTTGCCTAGAATGATCATCTGTGCAAACAGTTTATTATGACCCGTAGTTATGTTTTATTGTTTGGAAATCTCTAGCAGCTGTGACGGGAGCAAAGGAGAAAGTTGGTGGATGTACTGTAGAACAAGAAAGTCAGCCTTCTTCATTTTTCCCTTAGGTGCAGGTTAATTGTTTTAATTGTGATGAAAAACAACCATGACAAAGACTAGTATGCCTGCTGCCATTAGGTGCGCTATTTCAGGAGACAGTACTGGCACCAACCATAAAAATGTTGAAATGGATGTGTGCCTGGTTTTTACTCAATGTACAGTCAGTGTAGGAAATCTGAGACGTGTATTTGGGCGGTTGAGCGCTATTTGAAACATTTGCTCACTGTGTCTGACTAGTTGCTTGCACAATAACATCTCTTCAGATACTGCACAAGAACACAGATCACCACCTTTTGTTTCCAGAGCTCAGCGAATGTCATTCATATCATATGCATTCCCCAGAAGAGCACCAGCAGAGAGCAGCAATAACTGTTTCCGTCTTTTTCTCCCTTACTACTTTTCCTTCCTGCTGAGGTGGGAAAATGCTTCATCTTCGTGCCCCCATCTCCCTCAATTTCTCTCCCTCTCTGGGAAACGCTGAATCTGTCTATCGCTACAGCCCTCCAGGCCACAGAAGGGTGGGACAGTGGGATTGAGGGGTGTGGAGGGTACTATGACTGACAGTACTGATAATCACTGTAATAGGTGAAGGGTGAGGTAAGTGGGTGGTAAGCAGCTGTTTCCTAAATGCCTCTGCCACCACCAGCACCCTCCACACTGCTGAGATCGTGATTGAGGAACAGGAAGGATAGACAGTGTAAAAACCATGCGAAGGAGAGAGGAAGGATAGCAGGAGTGGATGCTTACTGAGGGCTGGCAAGAGATTTAGTCAGAGAAGACAAATATTCATCTTTCTCTAGTGTGACTGTCAAATATCTGCTATAAAGGAACACAAAATGCAGTGTGCTCACAAAGTTAGGAAAGCCATTTAAATGCTCCATGTTCATTCATTCATTCAGCTGGCAGGAGCACAAAGCTGTGATCCATTTTGAAAGAAACCTAGAGTTTACTGCTCAGATCAGTGGTTCTGACAGCGTCTCCTGCTGGGACTTCTCTTCTCTGCCAGCACGTCAAAATGTGTTACTAGATTACCTTCTTCTGAGTATCCTGCACTTTGTGTTTCTCTGCATTCAGATCTATTATTTATTCACCAAGAAATTTAAATATATTTTTGCAATAAATGTAGCTGAAAAAGGTTGAAGATTTTACACCTGAAAAATTGCCCTTCACTTCTTTGGACAGCATCTTTTTCAGGTGAACCAAGGCCCAATTGCTTTGCATGTAAGAATAAATATCAGGATCTACTAGTGTCTACATCAAGATACTGAGTTAATGTTGTCAGGCTGCTTAATACAGTCATTCTGAAGTAAAAAGAAAAGAGACTGTGAAAGGAATTCACAGTAGACATAGACATTTCACAGTATGAGGAGTGTCCAACACTTTAAAGACAGAAAGAAAGTTGTTAATGGTGTTTCTTAAAAAAAAAGAAAACTCTTTTATGGGTTTAATGTCTTTGTTTTATGTCTTTATTCTACCTCTATCGTTATTATTTTCTGTTATTCTTTTCTTCTGTGTCTCTGTGTTCTCATGTTTTGTCGTTTTAGCTTTAATATGTGCCTCATTATAGTGAACAAATTGTATTTCTGTGCAGGACATGTTGAATATGGTAATTATCTTTAAAAACACAGCTGTGAAGGTACAGATATGCCTGCATAGAGCAACTTGAATTTGTGCTGGGCCTTTGAACTACAAGCACAGCTAATCATATTTTGTCCGCACCACTGCCAGGGCCTGATCAGTGTTTGTACAATAAAAAAGTGCTAAGCCCCTCAGTCTTTCTGTGTGGATGTCTGTTTTCTTCTGCAAATGGAGGGACATCAAATTGACTGAATTCCAATTTAAGGAACTTTTACTGAGCTGGGCTCTGATGTGTAGATGTGTTTTTTTTCTAGGGCTTTGTAGTTGTTTTGTCCTGGAGCCATGCTCAATCTCCAGCCCTGGTTCCAACTAATGAAAATGTTACCTATATTACTAGGGATCTTTTTTATAGATATCCGATATATCGATATAGTCTAAGTCTTAATTTTTGATACAGATACCAGCATATGCGGGGTGATGACGAGGTTTGATGATGTCATCAAGTGCGCACCGATAGATGTTCAAGGTCTAGTTCAAGGTTGGCTCGGACATGCAGAAGCCACGAGATATATTGCAAGGTGTGCCAAACAAACAAAAATATTTTGACAGAGGAGAAGTTGAACAGTTTGATGTATAATATGTGCATCGTGTGTAAAAGTTGTTTCATTAAAAGTGTAAAAAACGATACCGATAATTTCCGATATTGCATTTAAATGACACTATCGGCCGATACTATCGGACATCCTTATATACCGTGGCCTTTGGCTCTGTACTTAACTACAAGCTACTTCCTCAATTTTAATTGTAAATCTGCTCAATGGTGGTCTCCAATTGTTTGATACAGACTTTATTAAAATGACATTATTAGATCTTAAGGAGGAGCTGGCACAGCAGTAAATAACATATGCTTTAAGCTTATATGCTGAACATAAAACTTAATGCAAGTGATGAAGACATGCCAGGGAAATTAAAATGTTAAAAAAGAAAGTCACAGATTCTACTAGTCTGTCAGTTGCTGTCAGCCAATTGTGTGTAATTAGATCAGACCTATTTGAATCATGGCTAATGGCACTGACGGCCTCAGTTCCACATAGATCCCTCTGCTGCAACTGATCGATGGTGGTTGATGCAGAGCTGTCCATTCAGGTCCAGCACTGTCACTCAGTACAAAGTGAGATCACCACAGTGATTGTCTATGTGCTGAACCTTAACAAACAAACCAGTAAATTCATTTCTCATTAGCGACATGTGCAGAAGCTGCAGGAAATCTCTCTTTTAAGCTCATTTGAGGACATTCAACAAAGGAAATAAAAGGACATAACTATTACCGTACTGAAGCAGCAGTGTGTGCTCACTGCTGAAAACAGGCTCCATGTGTTATTGGTAGCATGTATTGCTACCAATTACACACTAGTGGACTTCTTTTTTTAGGGAAGTCCACTAGTTTTAAGACACTTTAAATCAATCAAAAGCAAAGATCTGTCCGTCCGAGCTGGCTCAAGATGATCCTCCATTCAGAACCTTTGGTATGAACTGAAAATGAAAGTGTTGCCCCTCTGCTGCTCGGATAGTTCATTGGCATGTCTCGCATGAGCTCCTTCCTCAGCACACCTGAGGCTGGGGAAAGAGCAGAAGACATTTAAACAAATTCGCTCAAACTATTATTAATCTTCAGCATATTCTGAACCTCACAATACAAAACCTTCATTTTGTTAACAAAACAACAAAAACATTTAAGACTCTCAATGTTAACCATAAATATTGATGCCCGATCAGAAGCCTTTTCCTGGTCACCTTCCAAGACTCGTCCCAAATCGTCAATGATCCTCGTTTGGTCATTTTTACACATCTGCCCAGAGAAAAAACACTGGAATAGCTTATTTTTTACTTGAAGTAGTTTGTTATGGTGTTGGTCTTCTGTGACTCCAACTAAGTTCTGGAGTTTGTTTCACTCTGGAGCTTTGACAGGACACATTGAGGTTGTTGTGCCGAACGTCATGAGTGTGTGATTGACAGAACTGTCTCGTTAAAGTTTTACCAATGTCATTAGCAAGACATAAGATCACGGTTTTATTTACTTCAAGAAAAGTCACCAACTATAAATGAGTGTGGGAGACAGAGAGTGGCTTCTTATGTCAGTCACAGTAGCAGATTTAGGTATGGGCAACTGCTAAATTATAGCTCGACCAGATTGACACAAGAATAACAACAAGTAAGAACCGCCACTGCTCAGTCACTTAATTTAAAACGTCAAAAAAGACAAAACCAGTCACCCCCACAGCCTTTTTACATTTTCATTATTCATTAGTCGCTAACCTTTAAATGACTAATTCACATTCAAACTCATTGAAGGATTCAGCAAATTTCTGAAAGCAAAAGAAGATTTCCAACCCCACAAATAGTGACTTAAATAGGTTTCATCAGTCCGTTCTTTGAAAAAGAGTTGTGAAACAAAAGTGACCTTCCAAAGTCAAAGGCTCTGGGGTGTTCAGAGTGGAGAGGGGGACATGGGAGAATACTGTTTGCTTTTCATTTCAAAGCAAGTATATGTTTTTTTCTTTTAACCATTACTGTTTCCTAACCGTAAATGTGTGTGTTTATTATTGTAACCATGACGATGAATGTCCAGCTGAAGGGAACATGTTTCAGGTGCATTTATTTGCTGCTGCGATGAAGCTTAATTGGCAACGTTAATGAATAATGTTTCATACTCTGTCTCTACAACATTTCATTATGAATAGAAGTTTGTTGGAGACAAAGTTATGTTTTTGGCTGAATTAATGCTCATATTTCTGAAAACAAACAAAAAGCACAAATTTAACATTTTATTTTACATGCTGACTTAACACTTTCATATCCACGTGTGTTCACAGAACATTTAAAGCCATGTTGGCATGTTCGTTTCTCCAGTCATCCTCACTCCAAAATGAAACCGCTTTTAAGAAAACCACAAAATACAACTACTGCAATAGATATAACCAAAGAGAACCTGGCGAGAATAAAAAAAATGCACTGAAACTAGAAAAGAGAGAGAGAGAACATTTATTTGTGCATCATGTTTTATTAATTTTTCTCACAGTAATGCCCACTTTCATTCTTTCTTCCAACTTGTTATCCCGGGCTTTTTGAATTTAATTTGCATCCATTTAGAAATAGATGAGATGCCAGTTTTTACTATCTTTTTTTTTTCTTGTTTCTAAGTGATGGGCAACTCTCAGCCCCCGTGTCTCTTCTTTATCCAGTAGTGATTAGTCTAGCCAAATAGCTGGAATTAGCAATGTAAAAATCTGCTTATCCACTGCCAGCTGGAGCAGATGCTCAAATTAAGCATCGGTGCCAGATTTTCGACTGGCATAAAGCTAAGCTGGAATGCCGACACTGAGGAAGGAGAGAGGAAACAAGAAAACAGGTTGAAAAGCAGGAGGTGGAAAAAGTCCTTATGAGAGAGAGAAAGAGAAACAAAGAGAGACAGAATAAGAGAGAGAGGAGGGATAGGGGAGAGTGAGCATGGGAATAAGAAATGGCAAATTCTTTAGTTTCAGCCAATTAGGCTGAGAAGCCACTGGTAATTAACTCTCGAGGGACCCACTGAACAGTCATGCACCTCGTTTACATAATGAGGATGAGAGGCTCTTTTCCTCCTCTTTTTCTCTCTGCCTTTTTCTCATTCTCTGTCTTTGGTCTGTTGAACTAAAGCCGAACGGCACTTCCTTCTGTTCCTTATGACCAGTGTCGTACAGCTTCCACTGACCTGATACATCGCAACGTATATTCAGTAGGATTTGACTCACAGAAACGGGATCTTTAATTTCATATAGTTTATTGAATAGGCACCTAATCATGACATCGAATACTGATAATATGGATTGTCCTCTGGATTGTTGCCATCTCTCTTAGACTTGTTTCTGTATTGGACTTGTTTTCTGTTCCACTCAGATTTCCAAACTCTCCATATATAAAGCAGAGAGTTTGAGCATGTAAATTTATGGTAATCCCTTTGACATTTCATTCTGCCCTTTGCCCTACTCCAATACATTTCATTTCCTTCTTCCAAGATATGGAACGTGACAGACTCAGATTTAAGTGCAGAAGCATTTCACTTCACTGAAAAGATTCAGAATATAAAATCAAACTGCCAAAGTTTTAGTTCTTCTTAGCTACAGGTTAAAGGGGCATTCCCGCCGTTATATACTGAATTCTTTCGACAACAAATTCTTTTATCTACCCTTCAGGCCTCCACTGCCCCAAATTGTATTTTTTCCTTGCCTGAAAAGAGAGAAGGATTTTTTTATTAGGTTTCTGACTTCATTATATACTTAGTCTGCAGTCCTTTTGCTATGAAAAGCTAAACATTTCACTTGGTGCACAAAACCATGCTGCCTGTATTGGACTTAAAAACCTCAACAACCTAGAAACTTGGTAACTAATGAATGTAGAGACATGTAGAGACTGCACTGCAATTAACGTTCGCATAGATTCAGTGTGCTAGTGACAGGGTGAGGGCAGAGAAGTATTTCCAGAATATGCATTATAAGTACTTTCTCAGCAAAAACAACTTGCAACACATAACAGGCAGGTTTGGGTGATTTGAACATTTGTTCAAACTGGAGACAAAAGTGATCTATAAGACAGACAACCCTGAGCCACAAGACTAGAAAAGTTTGTAACCTTTCTTTAAGAGCTCTGGTCTTCGTGAACTGTTTCACTCTTTAAAAACAATTTGCTTCTTTTATGTTATTTCCCTGTACAAGGTTGAACGTAGCTCAGGGGTAGAATAAATGTAACGTAACAGGACGAAATTCATATCTTCAGGTTGTGTGTTTTCTCCTTTTGCTGCCTTTTTTCCTTTTCCTTTGATGGCGGAGTTGGGATAAAAGTGTTCACTTCCTCTTTTATTAAAGAAGACTTAATTTAATTAGCTTGCACTGCATGAGCTTGCTATCAGGCCCTTCTGTTTCCATACCCAAGGTTTCTGATGCTCAGAGGAAGAGAAGGGAAGAAAAATGAGAAACTGTCGGGTGGTCTCCAAGGAGGAAGTGTCCTTTTAATCAGACTTCTCCTAAGATACCATTACCATTTCCTAGGAGAGTAGAACGCATAGACAGATGGGCAGATGTACAATAAAGGAAGATGATAAATATATTCAAGAATACACAGCTTTCCAACTCTGGCTTCTAAAAATGATGTTCCTACGCAACTAAATTTGTGGGCAATGTAGTGCACTAGATGGACTATATTCCAATGCAACATATTTTTGAATGAATGAAGTGCTACATTTATTACTGGAAACTGAGTAGCAAAAAGGTGGTTGAGTGAATGGTGGTTGAACAATGCACACGACTGTTGGACAGAGCATAGTGTGACTGCAGATGTTACGTTTAGGCAAGTGATGCACACAACTTTACTGTAGAGAGAGATTGTGGTTTTGTTTAATGGTTAATAAACATGTTGTGCCTAAAGTCACTTTCACATTTGTTATTCAGATTTTTTCAGTACTTTCCTTACCTTAACCAAGGACTGTGAGTGTCTAAACACCATATAAAAGTTGAATAACACTGCAGTCAGACAAACTGATGCAACTACAACTGTTGCACTGAAAGACTGAAAAGTTTCCTTTTCATAGATAACATGGGAACAACGGGGACATTTTATTATTGTCCAGTTTTAACATATTTGGGACTTGGTCTTTACATAGATCAATCAATCATATATGATCAGTATGTTAACAGAAAATGTAATTTCATTTCCTACAGAATGTTTTTGTGGTTGCAACATAGTTGTAAAAAAAAATCACATTTTTTGACGACAGGGTTGAGCATTTACAACATCTAGATTAAAGTGAAATGTGGACCTAATAATAAAACTGGGTTGTGCTGCCTCAAAGAGGTCTGTCTGTGCTGGTTCACTACATTTATGTATTGAACTTCTCTTTGGCTGCTGACTTTTAATTGACTTTATACAGAAATATGTAATTTTGCTGCAGTTTCATTATTGATCCGAGCTAATTATGAAGGTCGAAGTGATGAGCTCCTGCAGATAGATTTACAGCTGTTTTAGGCTATAATATCCTAGTTTTATAAAATCAAAGGTATGCACACTGTTATTTATAGGCTTGCTTATTTGAATTTGACTTACTACTAACTAAATGGTGCACTCTTATCATTTGCACCTCACTTGAAGGTGTAAGGTTATTGTTAACACTAAAATTTAAAAGACAACTTGTAAACCACATCTGGTCCTTTGTCTGGTCCGAAGTCTATGGTCTGACTTTGAACCATAGAGGTGAGCAGTTTAGTCAGACCACTACCACGTGTTACTCTTACTAACTGAGCATGGTGCTTGATGTTTCAGCTGATTGATGCTTTAAAGTCAGCTGTTTTTTTTTTCTGTGGTAACGGCCATCTTTAGGTCATATTCTACCTACCTCTACATTTTCATACAGATCACTGCATTTCTTTGTGAAAAGTGTGCGCATCGATTCAATATCGATTAAGTTTCCCTGTATGTGTTAATGCTCATCAGGATTGAGAGTCCGCTCTGTGGTGAAGGCAATGCGCAGCCTGATTCTGTCAGCATATGGACAACTATTAGAATACATGACTTTGTGTCACTTTTAGTCCTTAAACTGTGCCGTTCCTGAGTTTACAGGACTACAGCCTCTTGGCCTTCTCACTGTGACATTTTGCTGTAGCCATGTATCTTAGTTATTCATTTTAGTTTTATCTTTCAAACAATGAGTATTTGTGATTTTATTGTTAAAAATAATAATAATTATAAAGATCCAAGGGAAAACGCTTTTCTTATTAGGCAGTGGAACTTGTAAAGTTATTTAATTTTTCCCGGTTTTTCTCTTTCTCTGCTCCTCTATTGAACTGATCTGCCTCAGTGGTTGTTGTGTGTCATGTTACTTAAGTAAGAAAAGCTTATAACAATTAATGGAAATAATGTTTGTTCCTCCATTGAACCTGTAGACATATCCAGATGTATGGGGATCATTTACATCATCAGTCGTCACGGTCATTAGGTTTGTATTGGGATTGCATGTTGCAGTGGCGCTGATTTCACTGTCTTTTTTGCTAATGGATTCAATGTTAGTAAACTGGTTTGTTTCCTATATCATACTTGAAAGCAGTTATTTCTAGTGGTGAGCAGTGGGAGTTCTAAAAACTGTGCTATACCACAAAAAGCTTCAGTTTAATTTAATGGCCAATTCCTGCAGTAACAAAACAAGGCCTCATATTTGTTGGAAATGTTATGATGTGGTTTTTTCTCTTTGAGAAAATGTGATTGTTCACATTCGTGTTTAGAAGTACTTTGTGTTAATAAAGAGTTTCTCTATGTCTGTATGTCTGTAGTACCTCTGACTCATAAACTCTTTATTGTGTGTCTCTCTCTGTTTGAAAAAACATTTCATATAGGGAAACATTCATGCACACTGTCTCATTATATGTCTGTGCTGGAGACCAGTCTGCTCACTTTACATTTGCCTTAAGAGTTATTGAATGTTAAGGAGTATGAATTTCATCTCCAAGCAGTGTCATTAAACATCGCTAAATCCTAGTTGTGTTAATTAAAAGTTAATGGATTCAAACCGACTTAATGAATGGGCATTAAAAAAAGAAAAATACACTTTTAAAACAAAAGTCTCCTTATGGCTGTTGTGTGGCAAATAATATGGTTTTCAAGTTAATTAGACATTTTAAATAGTTAGCCATTAGAATAAATTGTGCTAAAATCTCAGAAGTTCAGTGTTAAATCCAGATATCTACATTATATATATGTATATATATTATATACATTTAGAAAGATAGTTGAGAAAGACATTACTAGAGAGTAAGTTTCAGACAAGGTATCATACAGTCTGCAGTTTCAGTATCAATGAGCTGCCACAGTGTAATTGCATGATGGTATTAGGATAATGAACAAAGAGTTATGAACCACTAAAAGTCACCTGTCTACTGTAGGTTTCTCATCTTCTCAATTTGCTCCAATAAATCTGGTCCATCTGTGTCGCCCTCCTGAGTGCAAAAAATCACAGCTGTTATTGAATGGGCTGCAAGACGTGTTATTTTGCACAGTGAAAAATCCATAGTGTTTGATGCCATATGAAAACCCACTGTACGTACCTACCTCCATGGTACACCACAGCAGAGATCTGGGTTTCACTGTTTAATTACCTGTAACCTGCCTGTCACCTCTGCCACCCTCCATGTTCACCTATCCACAAAACAGCATCAGGAGGTCAGTGTCTCAAACTAAAGATAGTTTAAGTTCAAAAGGTGATAATGTGTTAACTATTTGACTTCTGCAAAATTTAAAGTAGTAGTTTAGCCAGTAGTTAATATAATTTACATTAATATTGCAGATCTCTGCACTGGCCTGAAACTTTAAAGTTGTATGAGGAAAAAGTAAGCATTGTGAAAATGCTATAATCTTACTACTCATGTCACGAACACTGTACTCCTCATGTACATATTTCTTTAAAGGGCAAGAGACTTTGTTTTATACTTGTCTTCTTCAAGTGACTTAACTTTTTCAGCCCAAAGAGTGCTTCAGTCTGCTCCTCTCCACATTTCTCTGTACTTTGAGACACCACAGAGGCCTGGGGGTATTCTGTCAGATAGATGCTACTCCGGCATTTTGTCTTTCTGATGTCTAGTGAATGCTGCACTCCACGGCAGGTGCTGTGTTTTTCAAGATGAGATGGCAAGGCTGATAGATTCAATTTCTTTTTTTTTCTTTTTCTTTTTTCGCCAGCAGACAGCTCGCAGCCCTTATGTTGTTTTGTCTCAAGATCTCTTAAGTTAAAGGAGTTTGACCTTTGTGCTGATTATAAGTCTGTGAACGTTGCCATTTGAAGTTGTGACGCTGTGAACGATTCTTGTGTGAGCTATAACGGTGGATAGGAAACAGTTTTCAACTCTTTAAACAAGATTGTATTATATCTTGAAAAGCTTGTAACATGAATGTCACTGAAGATTAAAAAATGGGTCCACAAAGTGTGCAAGCTTTATCCAGGCACTAAAACAGTCACATTTATTTTTCTTGCTAGGACAATGAAAATTGCAGTAAAAGCAAACATTAAGCTCTAAAATAGAAACATAAATCTGATTTTCTGTTTTGCTTTTTTCTTTTCCCCACATGACTAGGATGAAGGTATTCAACGTGTCTTGTGAAAATGATTACAAGCCTGTTATGCAAACATCAAACATCAAACATGGTATATAAAGTGGTAAAAATCTTTTGCTTTGATAAATGGTTTTCTATTATACAGAGTTATGGAACATATGGGTGTGTTCGTGTTTCACTGTGTATTTCTTTGCTTGCCTTATATGGCCACACAACCACTCATGTTTGACTATGTATTCACTAATATTGCAGCTGAACCTGTATGGCTCTCTGTGTTTAATGAGAGTTATTCCATGAAAAGAAACAGAAGCAGACATACTGCCGACCTGACCACACATGTAACAGCAGTATGCGTTTGTGTGCGTCTTGTGTGTTTTTTCACATGTATTTGCTTAAGCAGTATGTATACATGGCTCTTATTTGTAGCTGTGTATGCAGGGTGTGTGTGATTGGTGTATTTGCCCTTAAGATATATATGTTCATACTAATTCAGAGGAAAGACGTCGCTTCAGTGTGAAAATGCAGCGTCAGAGAGTGCTGGACGTTACTGTGCCTGATCGATAACATAATTGCAGTACAAATCATGTTTTACCTCAAGGGAAAATGAGACCGTAAATACAACAAATAGCCAAAGTGGACAAAGTTGCTTTCTGTGGCTACAACACAGCACATTTAATATTTCTAGATGTTGTTCTTTAACATCTTTTATCTCATTTATCACTAATCAGATGGCTCAAAAAGCAAAAGACTGTTTTTGTCAGCATGTTAAAATAATAGTTCTTCTAAGATTCTTGGATAATGTGTAGTGTACACTGAGGTTCTCATGAGTTTGTAGTTTGAGGAAGAATGTTGGTTCTCGTTACTGAATCCGATTTATTTCAGGCACACTGTAACAACTAGCTAATATAGCCAGCCTGTGAAACTTTGCTATTTCAGTAGAACAACGCATTCTGTCTATGTTTAACCTTTAGAAACCTTTTTTATCTTTAGTCACCAATGTAGAAACATTCAAAAGCGCAAAATGGTTCCATTGCAATGATAGTGCACTAGTTTTAATAAAGCGTAAGACATAATAGCTGTATTTTCAGCACACATTTTGAACAAAGATAGACATGATAAATAATAAAACGACAGTATACAGCACTAGCAGTAACTTCAGTTGAAGCAGTGGATGAGTGTTCATATTCCACGGAGCCAGTTAACAAGTGAATGGTCTGAAATGATGTCACCACTATTGAGCAGTGCAGGCATTGTTCCAGCCGGAGAATTTCAAAATGTACGTGAAGTGGATGCTGACTATTTCTTGTGAAGCTGAGTGCTTTTGCGGACAAAATGTTTCTGCCAAAAAAAAAGGGGCCAGATATTTTAGAAGCACACCTGTGATGGCCGATCTGTCCAGGTTTACGTTTTTTTGATGCGCTGAATCGACAGTCGGTGTCAGGCAGTGTTGTTAGTGACGTAATATGAGTAACTCCAGACACAAACTCATCCTGTCTTTCTCCTCCTTTTGTTTTTCTGTATATTTCTTCTGTGTTCTTTCTTTGTTTTTTTTGTACAGCCAGACCAGTATGGCATGAAATATTGATTATTTCAGCCACCACTCGCTCTCTGCTGCTTTGTCCTTTAACTTTTTTTCTATATCTCCTTCTTACCAAGCTGGTCAGGGTTGTATAAACACCAGCAGTGCAGCTTACTTAGTCTTTACTTAAGAGACTGATTGCCACGGTTTAATAGCTGCATCATAAGGGTCTTAAAATTGGCATGAGGAAAGCTCTGTCTGCAGTTTGAAATGGAAAGATTACTTTTGTTTTTTTTTCCCATGTTCTGTTTTTTGTCAAATTTGTTTCACTTTTTGCCTCCAAAAGTATAACAAATCTTTACATTTGTGTTATTGTGTTGAAGGCTGATAAGGATTGTTATTATTCTGATATTACTATTACATTGTGTCAGACAAAGTAAGTCTTAATTTGAGATCTATCCATCAAATGTAGCAGCAAATTAGTTAGTTGTTATTTATCTTGTTTATACTTTTTATATTTTACACTGCGAAGATGTACATCTGAACACCTGAATGTTCTGAACATGACAGTAGTGAGCTAAAAGGTATGAAAGCTATTTGATTTGATTTGATTTTCCTGATCATCAGCTCGCACTTCTGCAAAAAACACCTAACGTATGATGGTAAAATGAGACTGTTAATAGATGTGCTAATTTAGACATATTTTCATTACATTTACCTCTACAGTTTGAGTGACAGGCTATACAATCCATCTACTAAGAAATAAGTCTGGATCTGTAGTTTTTAGTTTAATTTTCTTTTACCTTACTATTTAATTCTGTCTTTGTTTTGATTAAATTCTTCTCAGTTAGTGTGAAAAATGTTTTTTTCAGGGTGCAAATAAAAATGAAAGTATGTAGGGCAAACTTGTGTGTATGTACAAATACAGACATACAAAAACATACTTTGTTTCTCACACACTTGTTTATTGTGCTTGTTTGTAACTTGCACTTGCTGGAACTGGCAGCAGCTGCCAGTTGACATAAAGCTGCAGTAAGAAGTCTTCATTGTGCATTTATGACCACTGTAAAGACATCCACAGTTTTGCCTCATCCTATCTTGCTCAACTGCCTGCGGCAGGGTAAAGCAAGCTGCCTGTGCCTGTGTCTGACAAAGCCCACACAGTTTCCACGCAAAAGTTTTCTGACATCTGCAGTTCATAAAAAAGATATACAACAGAATAGACGTGGGAAACACCTAATTTAAGACACTAACGTTTTTGAATATATGCTTACTTATATGGCTACCTGAACAGCTGATAAAACTCCTGCAATGTAGCTCTACATGGGCAAAAGGTTTTTTCAAGTGACTCATAAGAACACGCAGAGACTGAACCATCATTTAATCTGTCTGCAAGTGATACCAGAGGCTAACCTCCCATCATGAACGATTGTCTTTACAGATTGTTATGCCAACACATCTGGCAGTTCTCATTCCTAACAGCCAGTCGCACAAAATAATAGGCTGCAGCATCGGCCAACAGTTATGATGCCATTTCCTCAATTGCAAGCACACTCGACTGAGTGTCTTGAGTTGTTTGTCACCTAGCTTGGGATGCAGCAGACCTCCTTGAGCACCCTATGAGCCTCTACTGGATAAAACTCGTTATCACAGCCTGCTGCTCTTCAGGAAACTCATTATCTCATCCATCACCAGTGGACTCTCAGAGAACAGGATGAATATGCCCTTTCATTGTTTAATTAGATCGCTTTGCCTTGAGTTTGTGGGGTAGCACAACAGCAGCCCGCACTTCTATATCAGCTGTAATTATCTATCTAATATGACATTTTTAGTTTGACATCTGATACTACTGTTGGTTATCATCTGCTCCATATTTGTGGTATACACACTGATACAGTCTGACAGCTAAACATTGCAGACCTGTCGGGGGGTTATCAGGCAGAATTTGAATCACTATCAAAATTAATTTTGATGTTTTCCAAAACCGTGTGACTATTCTTTACATCTACAGTGACAGTGTGTTAAAGGCCATTAATACATAATAAGCAGAGGGTCAAACCTGACCTTCAATTGGAATGTCGCTGTCGCTAACACTGGTTCTGTGTGATGCCGGATTGCATTACAACCCATAATAAACTATGACCACAAGTCATTGGATAGATGGATGACTTCTGGTTCCTCAGACCCCCGTCATCTCTCACCACTTCACTTTCTCTCTCCTCTATTCTATTTTCACACCCCCACCTACAATTCATCGTTCCTCTGCAAAATAGATGTCTAATGACAATGGAGGGCCCTTGGACGAGTGGGAGAATAGATTATTGACTGGGACCAGAGATTTACACTGGAGCCACGGGGGGAAGGCGGCCCCAGCAGAGATAAATGGGACATGTAATTGAGTTTGGTCACTCAGTTGTGTTGGAGTGGCTAAGGCCGGTGTTGTACCCATGGTGGTGCCGGCTGGGTGCTGGAACTTGCAGGGGGGTGAGTGGCGTGGAGGTTTATGAGCCATACAAAGTGGTAGTAGAGGGTCATGCAGAGGGCATTTGAACACTTGAGTTGTAGAGATGTCAGGACAATGTGGCAGAAGATGGAACAGGGGAGGAGGAAATGTGCAGTATAGATCTTAACAGATCATATGAAGAACAGAGGATTCTTTTAGGACGGTGACAGGAATGGAATTCAGAAATGTGATGTAATGCCCTATGGTGCATAAAGTTCATATTCATTCAATACACG
Source organism: Ctenopoma multispine (assembly GCA_034779795.1). Taxonomy (NCBI): domain Eukaryota; kingdom Metazoa; phylum Chordata; class Actinopteri; order Anabantiformes; family Anabantidae; genus Ctenopoma; species Ctenopoma multispine. Next base: position 13,647,652 of record JAUYWH010000013.1, read on the forward strand.
ACACACAGAATATGAATATTGGTAGCTTTTGGCTTCGTTCATTAGCAGAAAAATGTAAGGAATGTAAGTGAATTAAACCTAAAGTGAACCAACAAAGAAATGTCTTTGATTAAACAAAATCTCTGGTCACTTTGACAAACGCTGGTAATCCCACTTAGGTCATAGAAGACAATTTTGTCCAGGGAGACAAGAGAGAGAGATTATTAATTATCACTTTTCTGACAGTTTCAACAAAAGGTGAGAAATTATAACCTTGTAAAAGTAGAATTCGTGGCAGAGCTGTTTTAACAGACTACATTAGATCGTGTAGTGTTCCTAATAAAGTGGCCAGTATGTGTAAATGCTTTACTCTGATGTGGGGTTCGGTCAGGACTTAGACTGATGGGGGAGATGTACTGTTACCACAGTAACCACTGCCCTGGCAGCAGTGTGTGTGTGTGTGTGGTGGTAGGGGTAGAGACTCTCTGGGTAGCGACTTATTTGGGAAACGATGCTTGTAGCATAACAATAAGTCCAGTCACCTCTTTGCAGAAGAGTCCTTCCACATAAACACTCAAATATTGGCACATATGTGCAGACAGACACACTTAAGGATAGTGAACTAAATACATTTTGATATGTAATGTATAGAAAATACCTACAAACTAGTCTTTCAGAAAATGGGATTGAATTTGTTTGCAGCTACCTCGGCACTAGGGAAATCCTGACTCGCTCGTCAAATTTCGTTTTCATCTCTTATTGGCTGACTATGTGTAGAGTATCATAGGAAGCTCTGCATATCGAATATGATGTAGCGTGTCTCCTTTGGCACTGTTGGCTGTGTCACCTGGCATGTGTGAGTGCTAGTACGTGTGTTCTACGGATATGAGTGAAAGGATTATCTGCTAACCTGCTGAGACCATATGAGCACACTGCCTCTATACGAGCTACTTATAAAATAAATTCAACACTGTCAAAGTTATGGCATATGTGTTTATAGATTCATAAGTTATGGTGGGTTTTTTTTGCACTATTTTATATTTGTGGTAACTGAGAGCATACACTATTAATAAAACTACTGTTACACAGGTTAATTCAGATTTATAATATACACTGTTTTTACAAATCATTACATTATTCCTAACGAGTGATTCTAAGCTGGCTCTAAACAAAATCATTAGGTCCAGTTCTAATACCAGACCAGAAAGATGAATATTGCAGTCATTTTCTTTTGGTCTCAGCTTTTCCACAGGGTTGCACTAGGCTGGATAGAGGCCAGGTTTAGACGTGTGAATACAAGCCACAAGTGTTATTACTCACCTAGATTCTCAATGGCTACTCTGTCTGTTTGCACAGTTGCTCTGCAGAATGGCCAAGCATCTATAGAAACTTCACAGAAGCATCCTAAAATCCCCTTTGACCAAGCTATGACACAAACACTATAGACAGTTGTTTTTTTGTGCATTTACCTGATAAATACATAAATACACACAATAGCAACTGATGCTGAAAACCAAAAATCCAAATGGTCAAGAACTTTCTCTCTGTTATTTACTAAAACCCACAATAGTTGCTAGAAAGAGATTTATGCATGTACAACAAAGAAATGGATGCATATAATTATGTGCTCTACAATAGAAGAGATCTTTCCATCTTGAGATATTAAACATTTTTGCCAAATCACATGTTAGCATCCTCCTATTTACACACCCAGAAGATACTGAACAGCATAACAGTTTATTTGGAATTGCATTTCTTGACACATGTCTGATAGTCCACATGTCTGTAAACTATTCTGCTGTTATTTCTTTTTTTGTGTTTTTCTTTGTGACGGTATTCAAAATAGTTTAGTACAATTTCCTCCCAGTATCACACAATCTAATATCTACATTTTTTTATTTGTTTGTTTGGTCACTGCTGGACCTTTAATAACGAGCTGCTTATAACTGTGCTTTTCCCAACAAAGGGTCCATTAAGTCCACTGTGTGTGTGTGTGTGTTTGCACATATCCTGCTGTACTGTATATGTAACAGAAATTGCTTTGTTTCTGTGTGCATTATGGCCTCACAGTCGGCGACAGTGTATTGCTTTGTGCTGCCTCCTTTTCTTGTATTATATGGGTGGATCATGTGGATTTTTGTATATCCTTTCAATCTGGGGAATTCTAGATGCCAGTTTTTTCTTTGTTGCCCTCCTTGCTTTGCATTTGCACTGCATACAATATATATTATTTGCTCCTTTTTAAGGCAGGACAGAACTGACACTGTGACACACATATTACATTACATCATACATCTGCTTCTCTGAGTTGTCTTGCACTTCAGAAATGTGTCAGGCTTAGATCTGAATGGAGCACAAACTGTGCAGTTACTTCTTAATTTAATGTAATGGATCTGTACAACACACGAGTCCCAGAAAAGTCATAGTGGTACATATTTATATGGCACTGCAGTAAAATCCACAGTTTTTTGGCCTTTCCCGTTCTGGATGTGTAGCCCCTCAAACACCCGATTTAATACCACTGACACAAATGACATCCTAAAGTGCTGCCACAGTCAAGTGTGCCGGAGGATGGAGAATGAAAGCATCAAAAGATATGGAATGAGGTGAAAGTATTTTTTGATTATTATTATTTATTTTTAACTGTGTCTGCTCGATATCTTACAGACGCGATTATGGGTCTAACAGACTAGTTGTTTTTTTTACGACAACTAGTAAAAAAAAAAAAAATCTGAAAATAAAATGCGTGTGTTTGCAAGAAATATTCAGGTATCACCTTTAAATACCTACAAACATTACAATCTGCTTAGATTCTTTCACACTACTGCAACTATTGCTGAAGTCACTGTTTCAGATTGAACAGCTACAGTTTTAGTTACAGTCGAGATCACCTACATCACATTAGTAGGAACGGGATAGGCAATCTGGTAATGTTGTTGTTCTTCGAAACTAACCTGTGCCCTACATACATGGATCACACTTAGAAAAAAAAAAGAATAAGAAGTCGCTGAGATTGCAAGCAGTAACCCTCGTCTACAGAGGCCGTTTGTTTAATAATATTGACCAGTTTCAGAGTCGACTGACATTTAATGAACTGCGAACCAGCACTATTGAAATTCAAGTCAATACTGGGAAATATATAATTAAACATAATGAGGTTTTTATTTGTGAATTGAATTGCAGTGTGCATAGAGATTTAAGAGTGGAATGTGAGAGCCAATAAGCATAGACAGAGACATGGCTTAGCTGGATGGATAGCCTTGCAGGTATTTTCTTACATTGACTTAATGCTTTGTATGAATACTGGTGCCCAGAAGACTGGTACACCCACAGCATTTTGAATTTTTAGTTTGCTTTTACTTCTCTAATTACTTTTTGAACTCTTTGTTAGTTTGTAATAACACAGAGTGGCACTTAAAAATAAAATCACGTCACTAGTTTACATGTGGTCTAAATACTCGATTGACATTCTAATGGTATGACCAGAATCTGTGAGCAAATGATTTCCACATGTATTTGTTATAATAAAATGCAAATATTCATTAGTGTGGCTCGTGGAGTACTTACAAAAATGTGTTGGCACAGTGATTCCCCTAAAGATGTTCTCTGATGTAAATCAAAAGGACCGAAACCTCTCAGCATTTCACATCTCAGGATGCACATCCTCCATTTCTACAGCATCTTCACTTAGCACAAAAGCCTGAATCAAGGAAGAGTAACAAACATGCAATTCCATTTCCTGTCCAAAGCTCAGTCTGTTTCATCTTCCCGTCTAGCAGACAGGATCTCATTTGGCAGATTGAGAAGTGCATTCTTCTTAGATCTGTAATCAGAGCGCTTCACCAGGTGGTTTTAGACTCTACTGCCTCACCAAGGTGACTAAATTAGTCTTAGATATATCTCCTCTTGTCAGTATCTTAATGTTCCAGTAACTAACACCTTGTTACTTATTCAGCTAAGCTGCGCTTATTTCTTGTGTTGAACGGTGAGCTGACACTACAGCACACCCTCAGAGCACACATACAACACATGCATGAAGCCAGCCATGCTTCAGTATGATGTGAAAGCAATGGTCCAGTCAACAGTGAGTTCAAAATCTTCTGTATATCAAATGACAGCTGTTTTAATATATTAAAAAGGCGATGGAACAATTGCATTTCTAATAATGTCTTTAGGGCAACATAGGAGAGCAGGGTAAGATACAGAGCAACTTTTTTCAATTTTCATTGGGTTTGGATGCTTGGATGAAGATTCAGTGCAGCTGGTGAAATTATGCTAGTGGAAAGATGTTGCCAGGGCAAAGATAAGCCTAACTGATGACTTACTTGGCTTGTCCAGGCAGCTTGTCCATTAGATTCACACCACTCATGATTACAATCTGGCCCTAGATCCATGAGGTCTTGCAGACTGTTTAAAATTGAGTGCACACACAGATTAATGGTACAATAAAGACATGATAAATACTGTGCAGGATGGTTCCCATAGAGAAATAGAAATACGCACACACACGCACACACACACACACTCTCTACCAGTCAAAAGTTTGGACACACATAGGAATGACCATGTTTTTATGAAAAGATACATGTCTTCAGTTGTGTTACCATCATTGAACATGGTTTTCTAATGATCAGTTCTCCTTTTAAATTAATACATTTGCATTAACAAACATAACATGCTATTGGAAGACTGTACTAATTTTTGCAGAATTTAGGTCTCTGTATGTTTATGTAAATATTCCTTTTTAAAAAACACTTGTTTTCAGCTACAATAGTAATTTACTAAATACTAAATGTAAATGTCTGTCTAAAAATGGTTCTAATAAGCAAGACTTTGTGTGACTGTATAAACTATACCAGATCCGAAAATGGCCCCAAACCCCTATCCAAGCACAAAGAAATTTCGAATAATGTCAAACAATACGTCCTGCCAGTGTGGACCTGTACCATCTTCTTCTCAGGAGGCAAAGAGGCAGATGAATGTGAACTGCACTTCCTGCCCAAGTTAGGAAGTTTTCATGATTTGTAACAGATCGCAGCAGAGAGTCTCCCTGTCTGTCCTTGTGTGCATTTTTTGCATGGATGCTCCAACTAAAGAAGCTAAAACTGACATGGAGCTCGGTAGCTGTTACAATGACAAGCTGCTCTGCTGTGTTGCTTACAGCTGATGGCATGTTTCAGACACATCCACTTAAATGAATTCTTTATCACCCTATACATCTGGTAGTCATACTGTCATTTCTTTGATGTTGTTCCAGGGTACATTTATTTTATTTTACCAATCACAAAAGAGTATAACACTATTTATCTGGTACAGGGCAAATGTGTTGTTACAGTTACAATACGTGTAAGACCATGTGGGGAAACTTGAATGTACATATGCTTTCAGGTAAATAATCAAGGTCAAGGGAAACTGGACTTAACATCACCATGTTATAACTACTGTCAGTGAGTCTCAATAATTTCTAAATTTAGACAGCATCTTTGAGCCTCAGTGGTTTCTATGTTGCTTATTGCCAGATCAGCTTAGTTGCAGAATACACAATCTGTCACCACTCACAGCTGATACGTCTCTTTGTGTGCGAGCTTGAATTCTTGTATTTGCAATTTCCAACTTTTTAACTAAAATGAGAACATTATCCCAATAATAAAGAATGCTGGAGGGAGCATCATGATTTGGGACTCCTTTGCTGCCTCTGCACCTGGACCATTTTCCATTGTAAAGGGGATAATGGCTTATTGAGTATGTTAAGGTATCCCTGAGCTGAATCTCAGAAGCAATCCAGTGTCCGCATAGTGGAGGTCAATATGACTTTTTGGCAGCACCTCTCCCTGCTAAGAGAAGTAAGTTTACAGTTTGTTCAGGTTACAAACCTGGACAAACATAATGTGCTCAGAAGTGCATTATCTCCACTGTGGCTGTGTACAGTACAGAGTGTAGGTTAAAGAGGTTTTGGAAGTTCTCAGTGCACAATCGCTGCATGTTTTCATGCGTAAATCACAAGAAAATACACTTGTAGCATAAAAATGCTTTAGACCATGGTTATGTGAGTAAAATCGGCTGCGTATGGACAGTTGATTGATTAAAATAGTAGCACATCGGTTCTGTCAGATGCATGTGAGATGGACGACTGAAAATGCATCTGAAACACCGTCTGTGTAGACACAGCACTGGGGAAACAATGGTTTTTGAAGATTCTCACCAGAATAGGGATTCAAATTTGTGTGCTATTTCCATATGTGTGTTGGGGGGTAATCCTATAGGGAAGCAAAGCATAACCAGAATAAGATTTTGATGCTGATATGTATCCAGATTCAATTTTTCTCCATCAAATTTAAAGCTTTCTTCCTCTCTCTCTCAACACTCAGTGGTTGTAGTATGTAATCTGTCTCAGGGGAAACCACAGGAGTTTGCTCAAAACCCCATCTGTTTAGCTAGCAAGTAAACCTGATGAATGATATTCTCTGGTGTCTCATGCTTACTGAGCTAAGCAGAGGAAAGAACAGAAGGAGAATTTTAGGGTGAATTAGAGTGCACACTTGTGAGAGAGAGTGTTTTTATTAGTCTATATATTTCTGTGTAAAAGTGTTGAGGATGTTGCACAACACATCAAACTTCACATCTAGTTAAGATTGTGAGGGTTGTAGTTGGACCCAGAGAGCAGTCAGGGAGTTAAAGGATTTTTGGTGATTTATTGTAACGGCACAGGC
>JAUYWH010000013.1:13654440-13668890 GCA_034779795.1 Ctenopoma multispine
AACAAGGGTGGGGAGGAACAGGAAGTGGCTGAACAAATCAAAAATAAAACAGGAAGTCCAGGTGATATTGTGACAAAGATAGCACGAGTTAAAGTAAAGTATGTTATTTTAAGTTACTTTCATCAAATGACTGTTCGTCTATATTAGTAGGAAATTTCTTTACATTGAAGTCAGTTGTTCTTCTAATTATTGACTGCTCAGATTAAATGTAAGAAACTTGTGTGAGGAAAATGCCAGTATGAAGTAAGTTATTGAAACTAGTTAATATGTACTGAGTGATATTCTTAATTGCAGAATCATCAGACAACTCAACATGATGAATAAAGTTTTTCAGTTCATATACGTGCTTGTCTCTCATGTTTCCTTCTCTCTCTTTGACTTGCTCATGTAAGTGACTTTGATAGAAAGACTTTATTTTATCAACACAAGAGGACCGCACCATGGGAGCAGCACTCATACTGTTAATCTTAACTCTGGAGTTAGAAAATTACCCCTCAACATTACATTGATTTTGATGTGCTATAATAGGTACTGTCCGCTGAAGCTCCCAAATACCAACCTTTGCAAAACCAATAATGTTAGGACAAGATAAGCAGTATAGATAATGAATGGATGGGTGAATGGTTTTGAAAGGACTCCATAAGCCAAGGATTAACAGAATTTCCATTCCCATCTTGATTGCCTTGTTTATGAGTTTGTCAGTCACAACTGTCAAATTTTGGCAGTTTAGAAATCACAAAATGTTCTCATTATGTGTATGCCATATGCATGTCTTTGGTATTGCCCTTCAGCCTAAAACTCAACACAATTCACATTTGAGTTGAGCGAATGTCTGTGAGGAACTTGGATATTTGACAGTAGCTATAAGTACCTTCAATTGAGATTATTTTTAACTTTAGTTAATATTCTTCCAACAATGTGGTTGAGAGTGGATCAAGACACATTTCTAAGACGGTGCATTCATCTAATCAGTTTTAAAATACTTACATTTGCTTGTATTTTTAATTAAATTCATATGAGTCTTGAACCAACCACGGAGCTCCTGTTCTGTGCTGCTTCACTAACTCAAGACACTGTAGCAGATACAATTATTGGATGCTGTAAAACACAACATAACAAGAGGTTTTATTACAACAAAACTAACTGTCTTACCTTTTCCATTGGCTGCATTCTTGCATTAAGCATAAATTGTTTGAATACTGCACTGCAAAATCTCTTAAGAGGGCAGAGAAGTCATTCATTCAGACTTTGTGTTGGAATACTAGAGCAGATGATACTGCAGATGGCTGAATAAGGGGTGGGTTAGTGGGGGCTCTGGGTTTGGTTTTGAAACCGGTAACAGGCTGGTTTCCTCCAAGGCCTACCAGATTCTGGCCACAAGACCAACACAGCCTGTGACCCTGAACTACACACGTCTCTCCAGAGACGAGCATGAAGAGACAAATAACCATTGTGAGCTCTGTGTTGTGAGTTGCTTCTGGGCTTCCAGTTGGCAGGGGTGATATGTGTGTGTGACTGTGTGAGTGTGCGTTTCTGTGTATGTGTATAAGTAAGGAGTGTAATAAGGCAACGATATTAAAGCACAATAAAATTTGTGACACAGTCATGTTTATGCACACACACAGAGGCACACATATAGTCCACCTGAGTGACTTTTAGTTTTTATTTTTCACGTGTATTTTCTTCTCAACCTTCATAGTTATCAAAGCCTGTATTGCTTCTGCTCCATTGTCTAGGGCAAAGTGATTTGTCACAATTTATGTGGACATGGGAAGTCTAGACAGTGCATTCTCCCACGGGAGCATTGATACAGCTGGGTCCACCTTTATTTTTGCAGCCAGTCTTTCAGTTTATGAAAGCAGCAGATACTGTACGTCCTAGAGGGAACTTGTAAGATTGGCCAGTTGGCAAAATGTGAAGAATACACACTGTACTGTTAGGAGAAATTAAGTAGTGCCTTATTATGGTTTTGCATACTTTGACTTCCTATAATCTTAAAACAGATTATACTGTACATGGAAAAACTAAACACACTAGTTAAATCATTATAGTTCCTATACAGTTAGTTATTTGTGAATAAAGAAAAGACCAATTCCAACTAACAGTGCATTGTATATGGTATAATTTTAATTTCCCTAATGAACTTTTTGATAAGTACATCCTAATGTTTAGTTAATGCCATTTCTCAATTATGCCACCATTAATAACATATCAAACATCATTGTTAAAAAGGAGCTATTCATCATTTTGCTTGAAAGACCTCAAACAAGAAAAAGTCATGAAACAATAATGCTCTTCAAATGATGATTACAGCAGCATTTAAAGTGAACAGAATAGCGGCATACATAAATGGAAATACATAAATACACTTGGAAGCTCTGAAAGTCTTTGATGTCTGAGTGATCATAATTGCACATAGCTAGATATGTAGGGGCTATTATATCTTATTTTGCTCTAAATATATGAAACTATGGCATTAATAAATTAACTGATGTACACATAATGTAGAAAGTTGCAGTTCTTTTCCAACGCTGGAAATAAGACTGAACAACCCTATCTCCTAAGAAATTAAGTTCCTACAAATGTGGTGGATTGTTATCTTTTTCTGACTAGACCACAATTTTTCTTTAACCTTAACCAAGTAATGTGAGTGCCTGAACACAACCATAAAAAAGGTTAACAAAGCTGTAGTCTGTCAAGTTAAGAACTGGGAACATTACTTAAATTGTCAGTATGTCCTCATTATGTTAATAGAAAACATAATCCAGTTACAGATACCTTAATACAAAAACACATTTGAAATTGCAGTTAGGCTGTATAGACATGTCATTTTTGCGAGACAGGGTTGGACTGAATGTCCTTGATTCTTCAAACGTCTAGTGGAGGCGAGCTGAGCTTGGAATCTTTCACAACATCCTTTTAAAACAGTGTCTAAAGCTACGAATAAGGCAAGCCCCATACTGCAATTATGCTCATTAGTGAGTAAGACTGTACATCCCACAGGGACTGGATCCCTGTTCAGCACAGCTATGTCTCTCTGTCTTAACTCTTTCTGGTTATTGATTGGCTCTATGAGTCTCTGATGACTCTAAGCCACTGCAGGACTTTTCTGATCACATCTAACAGCTTATTCTCTTTATTCATCTCTCACATCTACGCTCTGCTGTTCAGTGATGTGTGACTTCATGCATGCTTGTACGTACATGCATTCTTGTGTGTGTGTGTGTGTGTGTGTGTGTGTGTGTGTGTGTGTGTGTGTGTGTGTGTGTGTGTGCTCATAGAAGAGTTTGATGCTCAGCCTGCAAAGGAATCAATAACTGTCTCTGCGTGAAAGCGCAGAACAATAGAGGTTAAATGAATTAACACAGCACTTTATTTCTGCTCACACCTCTATGGGCATGTTCTTATAGACAAATCAATTCATAGCTATAGCTTCTCTGATGTGTTTATTCCACAATTCCTTTGTTCAACTACACCGTCAAATCTTTCCAACACTTGTATTGTCTAAGCTGTTAGGAGTTACACAGACATGTGTAGCTCATCTAAAAGGCAGCAGTTTGTAGGGTTTAACTTACATAACAATTTTGGTAATGAGTGGAGTATAATTTTTGTGATAGTGTTATTACCACAATCAGGGTATATCATCTTAATAATTCACCCAAACTCTTCTCTCTTAGTATGTGAGTTACTCGCCTAGCATAAACTTATAAGACAAGGCTACTGTTTTTCTATATAATGTAATTGCTAAAACAATGACTAGTGTCTACTCACAGAAACTGTTTTTGCTTAACTTTGTCAGAGCCAGCTAGAGAAGTAGCAGTGCAGAGTAGTATCAGCTGTTGCCCTGTCTCTCCATCTCAGCACATCTCTGTTGATATTACTCTAGTGAACAGTGGCAGTCCGTCAATAGAGGGCGCTGGGGCACCGCCCCGCCTGTCTCACATGAAGGAGAAGAACTGTATATACAAATCATAAAACAAAAAAATTTAAATTTTAGCAATTTAAATTTAGCAAATTTAACAAGCTATACATTATAAGGTCTGTGGTGACTGTGGATAATCTGCATTCAAGTGCAGTTTAAAAATGTTCGGTCGAGTGACGTATTTCCTGTTTCTTTGGAGTGCAAAAATCTTAGAAACTCAAAAACCATATAAAAGTGGTGCATGCACACTGAAACTCCCTTCAATACAAAAGATATCAGAACCCTGAGGCGCAAAGACCTCCTACAAGTCTGGTGTCACCGCTCCAGACCAGGAAATTCAAACGGAAATTCACCGCGGCACTTGTTTTTGTTTTCACTCAGCTGGAGGAGCATTTCTTTTGTCATGGATAAAACTAATTCAGTAATTAAAAACTAAACCGTTCCACAGAAGAACCCCACAGGAAAGGCTTTGGCTTCAAAATCAAATACCTAACACAAAAAAGAGGGAGAGATTACACTGTCTTTCTCCAGAAACTGGTCTGAGAAGAAGTCCTGGCTAACTGTCTGTCACTTTGCTTTGTTTTTCCTGCCTCAGCTGTCAGGAACAGATTGAGCCTGGATTCACACAGGTATTACGGATTTTCCTGAAAAAGTGAGAGAGCGTGAACAGATTAGGAGCCACATGGAAAATGCTATGTGTCATATTATATTTGATAATGTGAATATCGCTATGCAGCTTAATGAAGGCTACAGAACAGAGCATAATGAAAAGAGGAGGGTGACAAAGAGCAACACACTTTGCCTAAGATGATGTGTTTGAGTTAGCAATCCCGGCATTCTGGGGGTGAGTGGACTTTAACGTAAACTTAAAACAAGTCCACTTGAATCTGAACAGCATTCTTCTGGGACACTCGGGTAGGGTTATACATAGAGGATTATGGAGACAGTGCCCCTTGTGGCCACTATCTGCCTGTGCAATTGCAAAATTTCTACAGCTTCACGTTTGAGCAGCTGAGGGTGCAAGCTGCAATGGTAGCTTGCTTTTAGCAATCACGCACATTTTTTTCTGGAATTGCCCATTCTAGTTTTGTTTGCACTTGTGATTTTAGAGCAGACACTTGACATGGAGGTCACTCGACATGACCCCCCAATACCAGTAATAAGAGAGTTGGAAAAATGCAAGTGACATAGCTAGCCATTTACAGACTGATACTGAAACTAATTTACAAAAGACACTGTAGTTACAGTTGTTATTGAACATGCACCAACAGCCACACATGCTTAAACCACAAGCTTGTGTCCTTTATTTTCCACAAGGAGTTTTAACCTTTGCTGTTCCCCCATGAGTCTTGACTTAACTGCTGCTTTTTGACTGATGTAGCTTTCGGCTTTCACTTCTAAATGCCACACCTTTCCCTAGACACAATGATAGCTAACCTGTCTGCTGGATTTAGACTTTAATAATGATTGTGGATTGTTTATATTGGAGGGTCCACTAATGAGTAACCACGTACCTTATTTCTTCATATTAAACACGTTCTCATTCCACAGTGTCACATAATGATGGTTCCCTCTTAGCATCTCAGACAGATACCTATTGGTCATTGGTGTCAGTAATTGACACATTGTGTTGAGTTTATTTTTCTGTGTTAGATTGGATTGTGGTGTGTCACCCACTGATGCAGTGCGATTGATGCACCTGCCTGTCAGATCTCTAGCTAAGACAACAAACAAAAACAATTGGTTATAGGGTGGTAACATAACAATTTAAAGACCTTATGAACAAAGATAACTGGGTTAGCATTATTAACTAAAATCAGTGTTAGGTCAGCTTAAAGGATAAAATAAGTACTAGTCTTGTTACAACATACATCTCATGCAATCATTTTACATCCCTGTGTGTCTTAAACTATACTGACACTAAGGTATTGATATGCAATAACAAAGAACATGACTAAGGGTTCGTATCTGCAGCCCTTGGAGTGACAATGGGGTGTCATATTGGATAAGGAGTAGTGATAATTGTGGACAGGATTCACACTTGCTGTCATGTTATACCCTTCATGGCTGACTACTCTGTCTTCTCGGTTAGTTGCAGTTCACTGATAAAGGACAAATTCAATTAAAAGTTGCACCTTGGTTAATATCTCTGCCATGTTCTTTTGGTGATCTTTGCAGTGTGGTTGTAGGTTCAGTCGAAACGTAGTAGAAAAGTAGTTTCATAATGCTGCTACTTTTTGGTAAAATCTCTTCTTCATATTTGATCTTCTGAAACTTCCTGTTGTCACACAGGTGTTAAAATATTCCGTAATGGTAAAGTCCTGTGGCGAATAAGGGGCACAAAAAGATCCTTTCTGTAACTCCTGTTGTAGTTTCCTTGTATGCAGAGTAGTGGTGGAAAGATGCACAACTGGTTCTGTACACTGCTTAAACAGTGGCAGAGGAATAGCTCCACAAGAGGGGTAAACAGTGCAGCTCAAAAACTGGGTGGCCAGACCTTTGTGTAGGCTGGCACCACCCTCTGGCTCCGCCATTTGTGTGAATGTGTTACTGCATATATACTGTATGTGTGTAGGCAAAATGCAAAAAAAATGTTGGTGACAAGTGAAGCTTGAACTGTATAAACTGTTCACACCTTATGAGGGTAGAGACAAAAACAATACAAAGCACAGTAACACCCTGAAATGAAAACTGTCAAAAAAGACCTACCAGTGGATGCCAGGTGTGTAATTAGTCAACATCACTATAAACAATGAAGATCAAAACTTGAACAAATCAAAAAGTCATATTTACGCATAATATATTTGGAAAAATAATGTTTCGTGACTGCTTGGCCACAAACACTGTTACTCTAGTTATACACTTCCAACAGTCTTCAGTTGTTTAACTGAATAAATTTAGTGCACCAAACACTTGACTTGTGCATTTTTGCCTGCAGAATCTGTAAAATATGGATAATGTAGTAGGGTATTGTACAAACCAGAACAATACAATATTGATCAGTCGGGTTATTTAATAAATGAGAATACAGAAAAAGTTAAATACATAAAGCAGACAAATTATAAAGGCACTGTAAGTGCTCCTTCTGTTAGTGACTGACATAGTCTATATTCGTTTGTTTTGATAGGACTAAAATGGCTTTTATAGTAGCAGTATGTTGCCTAAAATTGATTCAGGGACATTTTATCACTGATTATCTGTGTTTTCTAGCAATGGGCTTGATGTACTGCAACTCATCCTATTTCAGACAATGCCATGAGACAAACACATCCTCACTTCATCCTACGACCTTGATGTTTATTTTGTTAGCTTCCCGGTGTCTTTTAGAGAACAATTTCACACCTGTTTCATTTAACATGGTTGTTGTCTAAGGCTAAACTGTTTTCTGTGAAGAACATTAGGTTTCTGTAAGTGACGCCTCAATTTCTGCTTCCAGTTAAAGTTGCTTTTTTTTCATTCCTTTTGTGGCAGTGAACTTCCAAAAAGTCCACTGCCACTGGAAGATTATTAACACAAATTTCTGCCAATGTATTTAAAAACCAGCGAGTATGCTTCTTATTTATGAGTCAGCTGGGTTTCACCCAATTAAAATGCTATAGATGTCTCTGAGCTTGTTACTAAACTGTCAGTGTTTTTGGTTTAAGCATTTTTACCTTGTGCAGTTATTGAATAACCCTGGATTTACACACATATTAGTAATGTGATTCAGTTTAGTTCAATTTGGTCAAATCAAGAACATCTCCAACTGCAGTCATATGAAGGCTGCTTTTGACGTGGATGCCAACAGAATCAATGTCTTTGCTCAAGGAATCTAATATGTTTTGAGGTAAGTTAATGATATTATAGGTTTGCCATGATATGGTCATATTGGAGAATCAGGGCAGTCAATTCCTTCTGAAGACATGACAGCTGCTGCATTAATTAGTCAATATGATGACTGCGACTTTCTTTCTCATAGTGAGTGTGTAGGCTTTGCCAATGAAACGGGAGTGATAAAAAGTAAGCCTCATAGTAACATAGAAACACCATTCTGAAAGCAGTCAATATGAGTGGCAAGACTCAATATATCTGTATCAACAGAAACTGAACATTACAAACTTTACAGAGGCAGTTTTTACTCCATGGTTGGTAAAAGATAATTGATTGATATTGTTATAATACATTATACGATCAGGTTGAAATATCTTACACATGCTGAATTTAGATTTTTTGTAACCAGCTTTTGTAAAGTAAAAAAAAATCTATGGACATGGTCCCTGTTTTTTATTTGCCACAGTCAAACTAGTAACTGATGGATCTTGATGCTGATAGATAGGCTGACAGAGCTGGGCTTGTAATAATACAGCATCTTCAGATCATGTGCCTTGGGATGTAAAAACCAATCTATGTGTGGCTGGATGTGGCTGCTCCTGAAACCACAAAGCAAGGTAAAGACAACAAATCTCTCACTTTACTCTGGAAACTTTGAAATCTCACTCCTCAAAGGCATCTTTTATTTTTCTCCTTGGGCACACAGAGAGAACGGCACCTAAGAGATTTCTTTTCCAAAATACCTTTTGTCAGGTCTTTGTTTTTTCTCTTGTGAAGGTCTTATTACTATTCATGTCATCTCTTTGGTGCTGTCACATTTTGCCATATCAGCTGTTTGGAGAGACACTGTTTCTGATGTCAGTGAATATGGGAGAGACTCTCTTTTCCTCTTGATGTTCCTTGCCAGTCTATTTTCAGGAAAACCCAACTGTAGATATTTTGTTGGCCTATTGAAGCCTCCTATTGAAGCCTCCAGGATCACTAACGAAGATGCAGACCTCAATGCTAATTCAAAGCTACAGATCTTCTTGAATAATGAATGAATCCACACAAGTGACCCATTTTTGATTCCGTATATGTACGTACTGTATCTCTGTGTTTCAAAATAGGCTTTGAAATGCAATGTAGATATTTAACTTGGGTCTACTGTCATTACTGACTGGACATTTTATGTAATCACATTTAACCCGAATTATAAGGTTTGTGTCTAGTCTTCTTTGGCTTTGAAGTTAAAAGTACTTCATCTACACTTTGACTTAATTTACTGGCACATCGATTTTCATTTGTCCTTATATGTCTTGATCAAAGTGTTTGTGTGCCTTCAATCGTTTCAGCTGGGATACATTTATTTTTAGATATAAGCATCACACTAATATGACAAAAGCAGCATTATAGTGAGACTGAAATATATTCAAGGCATTTGATGGGTGATATGAGCCCTCATGTGTACTCTTCTCAGAAGAATACAACGGATGAAAAAGAAAATGGATAAAAAAGAGAATTTTAAGAGGTCAGAGAGGAAAAAAGCTGAAATTACAAGCAGTGTTCACAGACTTGGCAACCAGTGATCTATTTTTTATAATATGAGTCCAAACAGAAATAAAAGAGCAATACAGGTCACTTCTTACAGTCCCCTCTGAAAGTATTGGAACTGAAAGACTAATTAATTTAGCTGTACATCATAGACATTTGGCTTTAAAATGTAACTATTCATATGAGACAAAGGTTTACAAGATCTAAGCGTTTATTCAATGCTACATACACCTCCCATAGGTTCAACAACAGGGGACATGACACTGTTTGTGTCAGATGACCCACATTTGAGGCAAGGCTAAGGTTATACAACAAAAAAAGTGAGGGAAAAGTTTGAAGTCATACAAGATGGGTTGCAAACCACATGCCATTATGTGTCGTAACATGCATGTCAAGTGGAACTAGTGTGAAAATCAAGAAATAAATCATAAATGCCTAAACGTGGCTCACAGAGCACACACACAACACACTCGTCTCTCGGCTATGTGAAAACTGTAGTAAGTTTAGAAGTCTGATGTTGAAGACAAAGTAGCTGGTGTTGCTCAGTTGGTTCTCTTTTGGCTATAATCACCACTGTATTTTATCAATAGTATGATGGTAACAAATGCCAGAATAATAACTTTAACACTGTGGCTGACATGGCATCAGAAACCCCCATCACTGTCTCTGCCTGTAAGATGTAAAGACACAATGTATTTTCTAGCAAAGTACCCCAGGCTTGACAGTTCAGAGCAGCAATTGCCTAATGTTTCTTTTGTGTGTAATTGTGCAGTGATACTGAGAGGTTCTCAGGCCATAGAGAATCATCATCTGCCCTGATGCTCATGATCACCCATTATTTTCATCATTCTGTGTTACTATAGGCTTTTAGGTCACTTTTTATGTTTAATTCATGTCACGGACATATTGCAGCTTCCTTCAGTCCTCAGCTTTTCAACTGTATTCGTGTATTACAACATAATATATATTTATGTTTTCTATTTTGTCTTTCCCTCAGTCTTTTTTGTCATTGTTCATCCCTTTGTCTCCCTCTTCTATCCCTAAATAACCTTTCTTTTTATCTCTCCTTCCTCTTCATTTGAATCACTCCTCCCTTCATCTATTACATATTTTTCATTCATCATCGTTGTAAACCTCTCCACTCTTCATCATTTGCTCTCTCTCACGCCCTTCTCTTGTTTTTATTTCCCTCCGAGCCTACTCTTATTGCACCCCTCCTTCCAATTTTTCCTCTGCAGCCTCTGTCCCCTTCCCTCACTTCAGATCGTCCTCTCTTTTTCTACCTCTCTGTCTATCCTTCTGCCTGCCTCACATTCCCTGTCTCTCTGAAAGGAGCCGATAATACCTAATGTTGCTCAACGCTGCTCACCCAGTCAGCGTTATCTTGTACTTCTCACCTTATCGCTGTAATATGACACTACCTCTTATTCCTACACGACAACCTCCACATTGTTGTTGTTTTGTTTTTTTTTTCAGCCATGCATCCCACAAGGCTGGAATAATTGTTTACAATCCAGTGCCTGGTGTAATTTGCTTTTAGAGGATGAGAGCCATTTATTGAGGCACAGCTTGCAGTGTTGATATTTCTCTCAGCAAGTCTCTCAACCAGCAGTTCACATATCCCTAAATCGTTTTTCACATGTCAAAATAAATTTTAATGAAAACACAATTACATTTGCAGTTACATTTTGAACTCTTTTTTTCTGAGCATTCACTTGTTCAGAACTTGACTTTATTTAAATGATTTTATTTTAACACCACAGACTTTATCAAATTAAAATGCCATGTATTTTAAGTACTTACATGTTTCCTATTGGAAAGCAGTGGATTGTTCCTTAAAGAAGTGTGAGTGAGAACAGTGAGTTGGAAGCATAAAGTTCTTATATAGGACTCTGCTAATTTTTGGAAACACCAGCACTAACAAAAGTGCCAGTGTGAGATAGAGGCTACTAATCATCTTGATTATGTTTTCATTTGTTACGGATTTTAAACTTGAATGGAGACGGAGCGAAGGACAAGTACAGAGTCCTATTTCCATTTCAGCTATTACAACATCAATTCAAGTCCCTCTTCAACTGCCTTGTACACACACACACACACACACACACCCACACTGTTCATTTCACACTCAGATACCCTGGGTGTTGTTAATAGAGGTCACATTGAGATGGGCCTCTGGTGGGGCTTTTACCCTCCTGTATCTAACAGTTTCCCTTTATGATGATGAGACTCCCCCCCCCTCACTCCCATGCTCACACACACACTCACAACCTTTTATAGACTGCCAGCTATGACATACACCACAGTGTGACTGAGTATCTGTGTAGTGTTTAAATCCACATCTGCCTGTTTTTGTTTGCAGTTGATGCTGTTGTAGTTGATTGTATGATTTTCATATCTGTCTCTGACTGTCTAAAACATATTGACAGTTGGCAGTGTGTGTGCCTCCACAAACAGTGATATGCTCGTGCAAATAAGAGTTGCTTATCTTGATAATGCTATAGCCAAAAATATTTCCTTTCTCCTTAACTTTTATCTGTCTCTCCCACCCACTCTCTTTCACTGTCAGTCAGTGATATGCCAGACTGATCTGTTGGCCCAGCAACACGTTGGACCACCCCACCATTTGACACCAGTGACAAATAGATAGCCGACCAATGAGTCAGGCCTGTGACCCTGTCATTCCTTAGCTAGACTGATTGGATTCTATTTGTCCCCACAGAGGAAAGGCAGCGATTGCAAACAGATAAACAGAGTGGGACTGCATGGCGGTTAGCCAGCGCTGACTGCCTGAATCCCCTGTGACAGGAGAGGAGATTGAGAGTGTGTGAAAGTGGTTGGCTTGAAAAACAGGGAGTTTCAAGGCCAGGTTGTTTATGGCGGTGGTGTGGCAAGAGTGATGGAAGTCCCACTGAGCATGTGTGAGTGTGTTTTTTAGAGTATCCTTGAAATTCCTTATTGTCTTCAACACATCTTACATGTAGTACCTGACACACCTCCCATCCTACAAACACAGTTTAAAGTAGGAAATTATTTTAGTTAGAATCAGAGGGGGTAAGTAATAAGTACATTTATTCAAGTACTGTCCTAAAGTGCAGTTATGAGGTACTTTAATGGAGTATTTACATTTCATGTTTTATTTTTTTTCCACTACTATTTAAAGGGAATGTTGTGCCTCAACACAAACCAGTTTACAGAGAGAATATTCTGACCAGTCAGTTTGTTGTGAATCTACCAAAAGCTTTCATTTTGAAGGATTTTCTGTCGCAGCCTTGTTGGTGAGGCACGGTCTCAACACAGCTGCAGTTTTTGTTCTGACCTTGTTATTATTATTTTTTTTCATTTTATCATTAACAGTGCTATCCAAAGGTAACATGTGTTAAGAACTAGATAGATTGTGTTTCAAAAAGTAAGTAGAAAAAAAAACATTGAAGGCAGTTATATGTATTATTAGACTGACGCTTCAAATGCTTTAGCACTAAGTGATAAATGAAGAGTCCCTTTAAAATAATCATCTAAACATTCATTTGTTTCTTCATGTCCAACAGTAACTATTTAATCTACTAGCAGTTCCGAGAAATGTATTCTGCATTCACTCATCTCAACATTCAGGACAGTGATAAGCAGAAATTGCCTGTTTGTGTATTGACTGTATTTACAACGATCAAAATGAATTTCCTTTATTGTTGTAAATTAAAACATTTTAAACTTAATAAATGCAAGTGTTGTAATTAGACACTCATTCCTCCACAAATTTATTTGCTGTGGTTTAATGCACATTAAACCTTGAAAGATTCTTACTTAACTACATGACTCACTGCATAATTTGCATGGTGTGTGTGTGTTTTTTGTACATGTGCAGACATAAACAGGTTGGGCAGGTTAGTTAAGCTATATTTGGTGTTTTTGTTTGTTTGTTTTTAAATTATGCTGTACTTCAGCCGTGTACTCTCATGTCTCTAAGGTGGTTTCATGATGAAGAGGACTGGTCTCTTGTGCTGGTGGGGAGAGGACAGGCCCTGTTAACTTGGCTCTCTGGCGAGTCCCAATGACAAGAGACTTCACGGGCCATAAACCCAGAGGGATGAGGGAGAGTCGAAAATGGCCGACCGTCTCAATTTTCTGCCAGACTGCGTCTTGCCTTCAAATTTTTTCCTGCTTTTTGTGTGTGTGTCTGTGCGTGTGTGTGTGTATCTCATTCAGATGATCTTACTCACTTCTTCTTATTCTGATTTTATGTTTAGTTTTATTATTATCTGTCTTTCTTACACACTTTTTCCTCATTGTTAACACACACATATGGTGTGCATGTAAGAATAAGTGTAAGAGAATGGATTCAGAGTCCAAGCTAAGCAGACACATACAGTACACTATCTTATGGTTGCTTGTGTAGCCAGCTGGGCAGAATGGCCGCTTCATTATGATTGCTGCTGGCATATCCAGATGCAATTATCAAAACTGATTTTTTTTCATTCTTTAATTTCCTTATTTAATTTGTTCACATTTGGTGCTGAACAATGTCAACCTGCGGTAGTTGAAAATGATTTGCTTCAAGGACATGTAGCATGCCTGACCACAAGGCTTATCACAGCATGTGACTATGATGAGGCCAAATGCTCTCTCCACATAATTCTGAGAGACTTTCCTATTGATCCTTCTTAAAATCTTAAAATAAAAGAAAATGTCTTGATAATTGTTAAAATACCTGATAATTTTACCTTTACCTTCCTTGTGAAGGAAAGCGTAGCGTTGCGTAGCGTCATTTAACTAGCAGGAAACGTGGCGCCTAAGCGGCACAAACGCTCAAACGTTTGGTTATACTTTATGAGAAAGTATGACAACAGGGCAATTTGCAATACTTGCAAAGTACTCTACTTTACTTTACTTTAGTTCATATGGCAAACGCTTTTATCCAAAGCGACTTACAAGGACACACAAGCAATTACAATTCGAGTTCTGTAAAGTAGATATTTCATCAAAGAAAATGGGATCGGAATTATAAAAATCGTATCAATTCCCATCCCTACACACCAGCCCCATAACCCACACTGGAGATTGTAGGTTTTTTCCATTTATATTTCCACTGTACAGCTGATATTAAGCAAAACCATCTACAGCGGGGGAAATAAGTATTTGACACATCAGCATTTTTATCAGTAAGGGGATTTCTAAGTGGGCTATTGAT
>JAUYWH010000013.1:13668990-13702594 GCA_034779795.1 Ctenopoma multispine
AATGGCCCCCACAGTGCTCACAGGAACATTCAGCATTCTGGAAATGTGCCTATAACCATTCCCATCAGAATGCTTTTTAAACGATAAGGTTACGAAGATCTTGGGAGAGTTCTTTGAATTTATGTTTTTAACATATACATTAAACATTTCTAAAGTCTGGATGTAGAATTATTTCCTGTGCGTTTAGCGACATCACGTAAAAGGTTTCATATTTCTTCTTCTGTGAACTTCTGTGAGCATTTCTGCAGGTGTCCACAGCGCTAACTTCATTAACTATTCATGATAATTAATTGTCCCCGACACAGATTCGGGGACAAGTGTGACAGTAAATTATTTTCACACGCTGTCCTCGTGTGCTGCATCAGGAATGTCTGCAAAGTAAAAATGCACAATAACTGCTGCAAAACAAAAAAAAACAGAATCATAACAAAGACAAGTAGTGAAAGTACGGTGGCCAAGACGTTTCAATCCAGAAAGTGAATGAAGGTTTGACCCTGGGGAAACAGAACAGAGGCTAATCCCGCGAATGTTTTGTTCCGCTTCAACCCCACCCCCCTCCAAAACTAAAAAACCTAGGGGAAACACTGATGTGTCCATGCCACAGCATCTCTGGCCTTACCCCACTCTGTTCTCTCAGGCCGCTACTGTCTACAGACCGTAAACAGCACCGGCCTTGGTAGGCTACCAGGTCTGTTACTGGCCTTCAACTGTATCTGTTTTTGTTTTATGGTTCTGGGAAGAGTAAACAAACTTAATCCTCCTTCACAGCCGAAAAACACTTTCTATGAGACAAGGCTGCGTGGGTATTTGGGCTGGACCTGGTGGCTCCTAATGCCAGTGCTGCATAACCATAGTGGTTGTAAATGGAGTGGGTGCTTTTGGGTGCTCGTGTGGAGGTCGGTGTTTCTCCAGAGCAGCCAGTGTTTATGTTGCGTTGATAGCTGTGTTCGGTGCTGGTTTGGATGCTCCTGGGGAGGTTGATATTCTTGCAGAAATCCTCTCAGGAAAGCCATGGCGGGTAACTTGAGAAGGTGGGAGGCATGCTGTATGTGTAGGAGCCCAAAACTGATGACGTCACAGTGTATAGGATTTTGTTATTGTATTGTAAAACATTCTGCTTCACAATAGTAACATCAAACCACAAAATGCTTAATGTAACCCCTTTAAGGTTAGCCCGAGAGTATTTTCACAAACATCGGCTTGTGTTTGGAACAGAGTGCTGACATGGATGTTTCTTAACAACGCCAAATTAAACTGGGCTGTACTGAATGTGGAATAGGACAGGTGGCAGCTTTGTTTGCGGGTCAAGGATGTTCACACTAAACAGGTATATCTTTAGACTTCAACTAGTAGTGATGTAATCAAAGATTCCCTAAGCATCCTGTCTCAGCGTTAATCCACATTCCAGTGGAGACAGTGTAGTATTGCAGAAATTGATATAAACCCTATCCTGTGGTAAAAATAACAAAAGGGTCTGAACAAATCCATTCTAATCCTATTTGTACACCAATCAGCCACAACATTAAATCCACTTTGTTGTTTTAAGGTGCTGGACAGTTGTTAGTATAGGAAAACTTAGATCCTGTCAGAACACATAGGGTCTTTCTCAATATGCTTTCTTCTTTGTATTTGTGTTCTTGCGGACTTGTGAAACATCATCAGCTAAAGCCCAAATACTGTTCCAAGTCATAGTGCATCTAGTTAAGTACAGATCAAAGGACTGTAAGTGTTCTTGCGCCGCTCGTTTTATCAAGGATGTTCTGGGAGCAGACTTGTATGGACCTGGGGAGCCAAATATCCCATCATGCATTTTGCGCCACTGTGCAACAATGGCAGATGGTGGGCAAACACTTACACACAAATATTTTTACTGTACTGTCACTAGTTGTCATTTTAGGTTTTCGAGAAAGGAATTAATCTTTGATTTTTCAAATATGTGGTTGATGGATCTTAAATAGTGCCTACTTGAAAATACACGCTTCCAAGATATAATTAAGGACCTGCTAACAGCAGATTTTGCAGGCCGCAGATCAGAGCTAAGCTTATGATGTCAGCAAGAATGGTGCGTATGGTGCAGCCTAACTGGAGACTGATCAGAGGACCCTGTTGACTCCTGCTCACCACAGCATTTAAACCATGGTATTAATATTGTGGCTGGTTGGTGCATTTGTCTGTCAATTTGTCATTGTTATTCCTGTTTGTGTGCGTTTACATCGGCATAGCTAAAACCAACACTTTATGTTTCTGGACATTCATCACCCATACAATAGTACAAGTGTACATGTATGTAATAGACTGATCTATGTGTGTGTGTGTGTGTGTGTGTGTGTGTGTGCATTTGTGTGTGTAAGAGAGCGAGTCTCATTGTTAAGTCCAGTGGTGATGCCGGCCTTATTAAGATTGATGAGGAGTTCCCAATGTCATTGCTGGGTTAGCTGCCAATTGGCAAGCCAAGAAAAGAGCCGCCCTGCTACCGTGCTCTCAAGTCTGCAACCCACCACATAATTATCTGGTTAAGCGTCAAATGAACAGGGTAATTTATTCACCTGGGTCATTTATGAGAAGGTGGGCGAAAGAAATGTTTTTCACCTGCCCTTTTCAAAAGGTGAGACAAACTGTTTTGGGTCCACCTTGTTAATAAAATGGCCAAGAGACTGGATGGACAACTATTTTTGTCTGGTTTTAGTAGAATCGTCTCACTTAAAATTACAACTGTCTGTTATTTAGCTCATTGTTAATGTTAATTACTCTTTTGAGCAAGAAAACTGATTTATTTTGTTTTATTTTCAGTTGCAGATAAAAAATCTATTACACCTATTGTGTGTACTTATTTTAAATCTCCACAGCATTAATGTGCAACTGTGTAAATGCTCCGACAAACCTATAAGTTGTGTTGAGGTAAATCCTAACTAAAATGTTAGAGGGTTTAGAATCTCTTTCTACCTGATATGTGTCTGACTTAAGTTAGGGGTAAGAAAAAAACAAAACCAAGTAGAGGGTTTTGGACAATCACTGCTCTCTTACTTAAATCCTTTTGTAATGCCTCAGCATGGCTAATAAGCTTACCACTGTGCACAGAGGATTGACTGAAACAGAAACTCACAGCTTCAATGATTCAAGGAGACTTTCTTTTACAAAGTGGGCCAACAATGTGCAATGAATTTCTTATGAACGGAGGGGTGGGGGTGTGGGGGGGGGTCTTCCTGTGGGGAGAGGAAGTGAGAGTGGAATACTGATACGAGCACCCAGAACCTCCTCATTAGGAAACACCATATGGTATCGCCACACAGAAGCCTGTAAGCCAGTGGGCTGCAGCCTGCAACTGGGTGCACTGCACATTTTGTTAACTTTGAAACCACAATGGTGAGGTTTCTCCTTAAATTATGGTCTTTGTTTTTTTTGGTATGTTTTAGAAGAGTCTCGGTTTCCATGCTTTGCTGGTCAGTTCATATTGCAGATAGATATGGAAGTGAGGTATGAGGTGGGTAGAGAATTGAACCATGTGATATGATAGTGAACTGATTCCATCTATGATTTGATTAGGGGGATAGGTGGGAGATTAATGACAGTGTGTCCCGGTTGCAACGTTACTCTTTAACAGCAGGTTACTAAAACGATCTATCATTCACAAAGTGTAAGCCTAGATCTCATCTCAGTTTGACCCAGCAGAAATTCATTCAAATCTCTCAACAAAACATTAATGTGGCTGAGAAAATGAACATCAGTGCCTGGCAATGTTTGGTTGCCATTGGAAAGTGTGCACTACACTATATTTTTGTTGTTCTGGGTTTCTATGTCATATGTAATTGTGAGTAAGATTCTGTGATTCTGCTTCTGTCTGATTCACAGAGGGAACGTGGCCCAGTATGGTTGAGAAGTTGAAAGGGAATTCTTAACACAATTTATGCCCTTCAGCTGTTTTTCCTGTCAGACAGAGATGGAAGAAAAATAATAATATAGTTGGCATTATGTCTACATATCTCTTCTTTTCATGATTCAACCCAGTGGCTGTCAAGTGCGCAACAACTCAGCCCTCTTCTGATAGATAATGAGACTATGGAATAAAAATATGTGGGGGGAATAAAAAGCCAAACTCTTTCAGCATGGTCACAGAGGACGTACAGTAACATCCATCTTAACTGACCGGTGTTGCAGAAGGCTGCATCACTCAGACATGATGGCTTTTGGGGAAGTCTTTGTGTTTCATTTTGTATGTGTGAACGTAACATTCACTGTTGCAGAGATCAAAAGCTTATTAAATGGCCTTGGACAGAAATGATAACACAATTGTTCTTTTCCGCACAGCTTTAGAAAGTGATCCTCCATTTTAATCTGTTTGTCATATGGCATAAAATATAAATTATGCAGGTAAAGTTTAATACGGTCTGTCAATTGTTCCTGGATTTGTACAGACTTTCGAAAAATGGCAACCAGAATTAATTTAAGGTGATTAAAAGGAATACCCTACTGTAAATTTAAATGTCAGTTTTTGTGGTGGGTTCCCGACTGTAGGAACCTCACAAAATTCACATCTTCTAGAAAAAAAGGTACCAAGATTGATGCCAGTGGAGCGAAAAAGCATGACCGCCTGCTGGACTTTTCAGGTGCCAGACCAACTGACTCGGGTGGGCAGAGAGTGGGAAGCACTCATGTCTCGCTGACTTTCTCTCTGTCTGCCCGTGTCTCTCTCACAGTGATATTTTGGAAGATAAGTGTTCGTTTTTGTGTGGGAAAGCGGCTAAACTGACCATGTCTAGTTTCTTGTCTGTCAAGTTTGTTATCACACGCAAAATTAGTGTCACAGCTGAGCACAGTTCTCTGCCACTTTCATTTTCTTAGTGAATTGATGTACTTACATAAGTGTGAGTCTCATAAGCATTTGTTTAGGGTTAACATATATTTTGTACCAGATTATACATTGTGGAGTAAATCTGTATTTTAACAGGTTTCTCTGATACAGCACAGATGCCTACAGTATCTAAAAAGTCCTGTACTTGTTGTTCCACAAAGGACTATAACATTAAGCACAGTTTATTCAAACAGGTTAAACTTTTAATGAACCACATGGTCAAGTGTAGTTGTTGCAGCTGCCAACACACAATTTCACTATCAGTTTATTCAGTAGACCAATATTTGACGCAGCCCATGCTGGTGTATACGCACATGATGACTTTTTAAATGAGCAGGTTCTTCAAAAGAAGAAGACTGTTTCTGTTTTCTGTGGTATCTTTCTTATAAAGTGGCTATAGTCTGTGCAGTCTTGCCTGAAGCACGATTTTGAAACCATTACCCCCTTGCAAGATGTGTGGACACTTGCTGGTTTTGTGCTTTCTCCACCACGTAGAGAGTTTTTATGACAATCCCTGATTTCTCAACACCCTTCACTCTCATACTGAGTAAAAGACCTGAACTGAGTATTGATTCTCGTCATTATTAGTCCCAGTCTCTCTGCTGCACCCACTGTCACAGACCTGTCGAAAGGTCAGAAATTGCCTCCCCCATCTCTCTGTCACAAGGACTTGACTGCATGTGGTTCTATTGATTTGTGAATTTGATTAATTTTTCAATATTTCAGCACATTTCTTTTTCTTTTCTCAGTATGTGACTGTTTTTTTGGCAGGAACACCCATTTCAGCACATTTGCATTCTTGTTTGGCGAGGGCACCCACTGTGCAGTTGATGCTTTGAACATGTTCCCAGATGTGCTTTTTCCAACGTGGTTCATTTGAGAAACTTGGTTAATTAGTGTGTCTGTATTTGAGTGAGACTCTGTTGTGTTTTACTCCTTCAAGTCTACATACACATCTGTGAATATGTAAATGACTGTAGATAATATTCTAGTGTGTGTTCTTACACACACTTGTTCTTAGTGTGTGTGAGCTACCAGCCGTCTTCAGCTTTCTGAATGAATGTATGGCAGTGTTTTTTCTGTATGATGAAGCATCAAAAGACAAAGATACCATTTTCAGCAGTGAATCTTTTCAGTCTTTGCTGTGTCTCTGAACGTTCTCAGTAATATATCATATGTTGTAGGTACACACAGTTATTGTTTGTGTACTTTTTCTAACTAAAGAAACTAACTAAAAAGCTACAGTACAATACAAGGATATATCATCTTTAAGGATCCTTTAAGGAATTTCTGATTTAACTTTCTTGTGATGTTTTTTACTGTAAGCCTTTTACTTGGTTTCTCGTTCCAGAGAGAGTCTCTCTCTCCAAGCAGTTTGAACAACATTCTGGCCTGAAGCAAAACGTGTTTAAAGTCTCCGCTGTCATGTTTAAAGGCATTTATGGGACGTTTTGTACGAGTCTGTCAAAACCTGTAATTAAAATGTATAGTTTTTGCAAAACACTCAGTTGCCCCACCTGCTGTGAGCAAGTCTGCTTATGCATATGTTTAAAAAGTCCAGCACCACGCAGAAAAAAAATGCAGTGTGAATGCCCATGTCATGTTCTCTCGCTACGTTTTGGTGAAGAAAATGCTTGTGAACATGTGTGCACAGATGCAGGCTATACTTGCATCCCCGGGAGTTGTCTCAGATCAATAGGTGTTGGACGTGGCAGTCATCGATCAGCTCAGTGCATGGAGGATAATTTATGCCACTGCACCGGCGATCCCTCCACACTGAGGCACCAGTGTGTGAAATTCAAATTATTATTACAGCCAGGCAATTCCATTATCTGGGGGAAGGATATGTCGCTCTGGCGCATATTGGCTGTCTTTTTGTGTAAAGGGAGGGAGAAGGAGAGGAGGAATGCGGGCCAAGGCTAGCCCTCAAAGGCCATGGCAGTGGGGGTGGGGGTGTGTGTGGGTGGGTGGTTCCCAGCCAACCCATACCCACTCACCCTCAATAAACAGAATTAAAGCTGTCAAAGAAGAAAACTAAGTGTTGTGGAATTTTCTGGGGTGTCTTACAGTTTATACAGTTTTATACTTTAAAATTAGCTGGTTATTATTAGTTATATTCTATTCTGATTTTAGTAGTGTCAATTATGTTTTATTGATTTTGACATCCCTAATCAGATAAGAAATGTTTCACGAGTTTAATTTTGGTCATAACAAACCATACCACACATGTTCATGTGTAACACCTGGGCATTTTCTTTTCCCCATCAACTTGACCAGTAGCTACGTTCTTGAAAAGCTATTGTTAGTTCAGTCAAAGAATTACCTTACCTAGCTTGTATGTTTGTATTTCAGTCTCAATCCCTGTGGTTGACATTATTAAACTGTAGCATCTTTGGCCATAAATGTTTTCTTATGCTTTCAGTCCAACCAGTAAAAGCACAAATAAAACACTAAACATAATTTTCCTGTAGCGCCTTATCATCACAGGAAAGGACAACCTTAATATTTAACCTTTTTAGGCACAATCCAAAAGGGAGTAATTGGCCACCCAATTGTGGATAATGTCACCCTGCTGATAGGGCCACCAGATCAGATGTGTAATTTGGGTAGGTAAGGACAAAGGCCATTTATTGGCTGAGGAAGATTAAATGAGGAGAAGCAGACAGTAAATACAATAGAACTTTAGGGATACTCATTAAAACCAAGTACAACAAGTACAGGACAGTTTCTTGGCCCCGAGTCACAATTAGTTAGCACTGCAAGAGGCCTCAACACTGCTCTACATGTACAGTATTTGTGTAAAATAGAGAAATAGAGATAAAAAAAGAAAATGTGAAAACCAGACTTATAATCCAAATTCTGAAATTGCTCAGAGATGTGTATCATTGATGATGGGAGTGAGGGTCATGGCTGTTCTCTGACATTCCCTTTTATTTGCACAATTTGCTTTTTTTTTGTCAAGTTTCAGCAATCCTAAATCTCACAAGCACCTCCTCTGCAGCAGTTTTCTAAAATGACAGCATGATTTTATTCTTCTTTTTTCTCTCCTCAAATAATTTTCAAGTACAGAAAAATGGGAGAATATGCCATAAGGTAGTATATTCTGACAGGACCATGGGACCATGTACTCTGGGTTTTCTTGCTAGTGATGTGATTTCCACTGAAGCTCTTTAGACAAAATTTTCATTTCAACTGACATTTAAAAACACGCTTCCAAAAGCTCCATATGTGCGTATGTGAGTCATATGTGTCACTGATTGGGTATTTCGTACCCTATACTGACTTAATCACAGTTATCCCACTGAAGTAAATCATGTAGCAATTCAAAACCTACCCAGAAGCTGTTTGAATAAAAAACATTTACCTTTATATGCTTATACATTGTAGAGACTGTAAGAAGTCTTTAAAGCAGCATTTTGATCACACAATACCTGTAATGTAAATACAATATAAACAAATTAAAATGCTTCAGAATGCTCAGTAGTTTATTAAGGGACATTTGGTAAAAAATGCTAAATCAACATTTTGAATCACCATTTCCCAAACTACTAAAGCTACTGTTTCATGGCTGTTTTGTTTCTTTTTTTATTTAAAGAAGCATAAAATGTAATTCTAATTAAAATGTTTTCATATCAATAATTCTCTTCAGATTTATTGATATAGTATAATTCTGTATTTTGTAGGACATATAAAAAAAATGCTAATATGAGAATAATTCAACTCAGCTTGACAATGATGTTTCACCTTTTTGAACATTTCAATGGCATTTCAATATGCAAATTTTCTGTGTGGTTGGATAATGGTAGCTACATTTATTAAGACCAAAGTACAAGCACTTTAAGGGGTCAACCATTGTTTTTGTGTGACATTTTGCAATGGGTTTGACCTCTTTATCACTCCCATGGGTTTCCCCTTCCATGTCAGTCAGCCACAGCAATAGGTATTAGCATGGCAGCTGGCAGGACAGGCCTTTTTTTTTTTCAACCTGGTGATTGATTCATCACTGGGACCTGTGTTGCTGAGAGATTGCATTTAGCTGCTGCTGCCAAACCGAATAGGCAACCAGTCTGTCTGGTAAAGGAAAAATTGAAGAATGAGGGAGAGAAGGTATAAGAAAAGTAAACATGTTAGGAAAAAGGGAATTAAAGAGAAATTTGGTTGTGTCCTGCCTGTTTTAACCCTTTGTCCCTTATACTCATTGTTGCCTTTAGTAAAAATAAATTCTGCCTATTGCAGTGTCCAGATTGCTTTCATGTTTTCCATAGGACACATTTTATGTATGACATCATCACATGACTTGTCCATTATCTTTGTTGTTTACATATTTTATTCCAAAGCAGACAAAAAAAAAAGAAATGCATTAATACATTGCTATTATCAATGTAGTACTGTATGAAAACCATGCAAAGTAAATGCAGAATACAATTCTGCCCTCTAACATTTTTTTTGTTCTCCTCATTCTGTCTTGCAGGTAATGTGCTATATCTCAGTTCATCTGGCTGGATGCGACCTCAGTGATGACCAAAGTTGTGATGAGTAACAAGCTTTATTGTATAGGTCACGGAGCAGTATAGACACACTACATCTCAGATACTGTGCATTAAAACCATGTGCATATTCACACACCACATAAAGGCATATCACACAGTAGAAGACACATACAGATATGCATCCACATATACAGAGACACATAAATCCATAAAAAAAGGTCTGGATTTAGCTACAGCTGCTTGATCTTATAATTTAACTTCATTTGCAAGCATTTAACATGTCTAAAGAAAGTAAAATATTAAGAAATTGTTGAGATTGACCTTTATGGTGCTGTATTTTCAATAATATGCACCATCTGTTTGTGTATGTCACCTTGCTGTACATTGTATAATTTGATTCTATTTGTTTTAAATGGGTAACCATTGATGCATCCATGCATGCACGCATATGCACTCACACATATAGACTTAAAAAACAACTCAACAGAATGCACACACATCTTTATTTACACTGGCACACATGCTTTTGTTTGCCTGATCTGGTGAAAGCAAACATTGGCAATCTGTGTGTAACGCTGTTCTTTTCATGTGGGTGGTTGAGGAGTATTAGGGTTAGTTGACTGCCTTCACTTAGGTATATAATGTAATCAAACACAAATGTGTGTCTCCGTTTTTCACAGAGAGTTACAGAGAGTTAACTGCCAGAAGTTTTTTTTTTTTTCCGTACTGTAAGGCAGTGTAACTGGTTGAACGCACAGTGTGGCTGACTTGACTTGCACAAGCTTGTAGATTTTTAGGTCATGTTTACCTTTGCTCTCATTTTCTCCTCTGTTGTTGTTTATTATATAATAGTTCACCTGTCTGCATGGGCTATGACACTCATAGAAAAGGGGGGTGATTTTCTAAAAATTAAATTAAATCTTTGCCAGTGTGCAAGAAAAATAGGTCATTCAGTAGGTAGAGATTTGTTTTATGCTTTCCTGTGTGGAGGTGCTGCTGAACATGGAATTAGGTGTATGCACAAAGACCGACTGTAGGTAGATGGAGACAAGCAAGGTGATTAGGTTGAACTGATCTGAGATAGAGAAGTGTTGGAGTTTGCGACTGGATAGAAGAAGAAACGGGACACAGGAAGTAAGCAAAAAAATAAAAAAATAAACATAGTTATTCATAGGTGTCACACACAAAATTGCTAGTTGACACAGTATAGATTTGTACTAGGCAGCTAAAGTATGTCTTAGAGTAGTTTTTGGGCAATGGCCTTTGTTACTTTCTTTCCCAGAGTTAGATGAGAAGATTGATACCACTTTCATGTCTGTCCACTAAATATGAAAGTAAAGCCAGCATAGTAAGATTAGCCAAACTTAACTTCCTACGATATCCAAAGCTCAGTAATTAGCATGTTGTATTTTGTTCATTTAAAAGATTGGTAAAAACAACATATTGTTGTTTTACAAGGATTTACTGATCAAACGTTTTCTTGGCAGGCAGGAGCAGGGCAGGGTGTGTTGACTTCCTGGAATCTCTGCAGGTTGCCTGGTGTCCTCATGGTGAAGACAGGGATCCAGGCCACTAACAAATACATAATCTACTTGATACAGAGACTTAAGTATGTCTAAAAAAAAAAAAGATTTCGAAAAATGTGGAAAAACTAAACTAGTGCTTTAAAAAAGAAGCAGAAATGTAACCATAATGTGACATGTTGGAGACAGAATATGTCTGACTAAACTTGAAGTTGACTAGTTTAAAGCTGCATTTCACTGTGAGATTTGACTGGAGAAAAAGTATCGAATAACCTATAGAGAACTCTGATTCAATATTCAAAAGACTTTATTAATCCCAGAGGGAAACACCATATATGTTTTCATATATGTAATACACAGTGCATTTTATTTAAATGTTGGTGGAAGTGTTTGCTTACATTACTTAGGCTATTTCCTCATGATTGGAGGTAAATACAGGAAGATTCTCACTGGACCTTGGAGCTATAGCCTTCTGCTTAAATCCTAAATTGACAGGCAGAGACATTTTTTAAGTTTTAAAACAATGCATTCTCTTTCTGGATCTAGTCTTTATCCAGCACCACTCAGACTCACTGCATCAGTGAACGTACCGCAGAGTGTGATTGATAGACTCACGTTAATATTAGCCTGGTCTGGTAGCCTCACCAGCTGAGAAGGGCATTCGTTCATACTTCTGTGTGAAACTATTTAGGTCTTATCCTGCTTTAAAAGCCGGGGGTTGTGTAGCTTTACTGTTGCTGTTGTTGCCATCTGGAGCTATTACATACGTCTCTGTCAGTCATTTTGAGCATCATTACAAGTTGTGGTCCAGCTCTATTGCGCCAGAAGAGAGACAAGTCTGAAAATGTAAAAAAAAAGTTAAAGCTGCAGAAAAGATGTGAAACTGAACCGAAAACATTTTTAAGTGAAAAATCTTACATATAATTATTTATAGTTTGGTCATTATTTTTTCTCAGGTGTCATCCAGTTGAGCAACTTTTGCTCATTCAGCATATCTCCTTAATCTGGCTCTGCACACACACACACGCACACACACACACACACACACACACACACACACGCAGAGTCATTATTTTCACATGCATATTTCTCTATCTGTCATACCCTGTGCAAGTGTAGACTTGGAACATGAAGATTTTTCATAAAGAACAAATCTAATCCTCACCTAAACAACCACAGTTGTTTAGACATCAAACGCTGATCTCAGTTCTGCTGTACGCCTCAAAACCGGCATGCAATATTTATGTGAGAGTGTGTCGCAGTAGTAATTCCAGAGTCAGAGTAGCTCATAAAGATGTCAACACACATACACCCTGCCATTACATTGTTGAGTGTTGGCATGGTTACTTGGCACTTAGCCAGTATACGTTGCATTTCTGTGTGCGCATGTATGTGTGTGTGTGTCTGCTGAAAAGTAAACAATGTGTGTGCAAAAGGCTCCAGCAAAAGCAGTGAAGCAGAAAGAAATCATAAGTGTTTTACACCCTGTGAGGAAAAAAAAATATGTGTAAAGAATTAATGACAGACGGACAGACAGAGGGTGTGCATAAAGCAAACTCAATCATAGCAAGTCAATTCACTTTGATTTGATCTTCAGTCTCATCTGGAATTTAAAGCATATTGTAGTTTGAGGTGATGTTTAATATCATTGCATGGTGACGCATTGGGAATAATGTTACACTCTTGCACAGCTGAGCATAATGTGTGAGTGTGCGTGCTGAATAAATTAGGTCCTGATTATGCTGAGCTAAGGATAAATTTGATGGTAAAATAAGTGTTGGCTTGGAAAAAGAGCAACAGAGTGAAAACTGGTAGAGTGATCAAAATCTGGAAAGAACACAGATAAACCAGTTTTGTTTGTGATAGTGAAATGTAATGTGCGTGTGTACGTGCATGAGTGTGTGTGTGTAAAAAGACATGTATGTTCATACTCCCATACACAGCATTTTCGCCCTCTGTTGCCTGCATTGGTGTTCTTCATGACACACACACATCATTTATCAAATATGTCACACAGACATCAAATTTAATGACTGATAGTAGAGTCAAGGCCCATTATTCAAACACACATGGTGGGGAGCTAATCTGTCAAAAATATAAAAAATGCCTTGCTCTCCCTCTTTTCTCTCTATTTTGTATGCTCCCTTTTGCCTACATACACTCTCGTTCATCTTCCTTTAGTTTTTTTAAATTTTCAGTTTTTTATAATCTGCAAAAAAAAAGATTTTTGAAGATTTGTATTTTGCATTAGCGAGGAAAGCTGATTTGGTGGAGTTAGAGGTAGGTCACCAGGACCTTGGGTTGACTTGCTTCCCATTTGACCGACCTGCCAATAATTAGTGCTGACCTGTGGTTGACTGGTGGTGAAGTAAAGGGGAAAGGTCATAGCCTGCAGGGCAGCCAGTTGTATGACCAGTCAGACTAAATAACTATAGGTGTTGACTGGAGCCGGTGAAGAAGCCACCAGCTACACAACTTCACACTGGTCTGTAGAATGAAAACACACATAAAAATACATGCACAAGTTTAAATAAATGGTATGTGGAGGTACACAACTAGCATAACACAACCACATATTTACAATGCGTGTTCTTCACTGATGTCTCCTTTACATGCATTTCATTGAACTGTACATTGTCATGTAAAACAACACATTTAGAAACACAAATAATTGTATCATTTAAGCAATGTGTATGATGAGGTAGGTAGTGAAAGTTTGCCGGGAAAGTTTTCTTCCCTCTGCACATCCAGTTTTCTGGATGTGCAGAGGAGTGAGCTGTCTGCTGTGAGAGGGCATAGAAGTGAAACTCAAAAAGAAGAACATACTGTCTATTTAACGTTAGATTATACAGTATACTCGATAGCCACAATATGGTAATTTACTATATCGCATGTAGAACAAATCAAGATACATTGAGTATATTCGATATTGCGGAAATATTATATTGGGGAAAAAGTTCTGTTTATGGCCACTGGCCTGTCAAAAGATCAAGAGCAACATATAAAGTGTCTATCATGAATTAGGCCATGTTGAGATGTTTTCTAAGACAATAACAATTTACAATTAAAACCAAATTAGTCCGTGTGTTTGAACTTTCATGTATTTGACAAAGGTACAAAGACAAATAACCTGCACGATAATGTCAGATTTAGCGACTTTGGGGAAATCTCATAAAGAGGGTGCAAACCATTGCTGAATGCACTTGACCTTCAAGCCCTCAGGTGACATTACATGAGAAACCATCATGCTACCACGATGAATAAAGCCATGTACGGCATGAGAAGCCTTCCAGGAATTTGCAGGTTGACTATTGATACATTTTCAATAAATTGTCTGAACTGAACCTCCTGGCCATCATACTGTAGATTGTGACGGTGATTTAACGAGAGGTTTAACGAGAGTCTGCATACATTCTTGCAAATGGTTTGTTTAGATTCGATGAGGTGTATGATGTGTGGAGTCAGTTTTACATGAGGTGAAATAATAAGATCATATGCCACAGGCCTCGTTCTCCAAGTGTGAAGATAGGGATGTGCAACATTCACCTGTAAAGAATCAGATGGTTAAAAAAGGTAATCTGTATTGATGTCTTCCAAGTGCCACTTGAAGCATTTAGTTACAATGATTATGATTTAAGTTACATTTTGGTTAGAGTGATGTATAAACTGTCTCCTAAAAATCTGTTGGCTTTAAGAAAGATTAACTTACATTAGAAAATTGCACAGACAGGTGGAATCATAATCACACAGCTCTCAGACTTTCCAAATGTTATTGGACCAAATAGACCAAATTTTAGCAGTAAAAAAAATAATAATTTTGGGCTAGTGTGCCTCAAATGATGATGATGATGATGATGTAATACAGTCTGCTGCCTTTCCTGGGGGCTTGAATGAGACACAGTACTGCAAATTCACTTGATCTGATCGACCTGGCTCTTGCTGATATGTTGTTTGTTATTGTCATAATAAATAAGTATAACAGGGTATATAGGAAGAGGATGCATCAAGGTAACACTCAAACCTCCCAGCACTATTAGCCATAGACGTTTTTGTCTATATTATCCACCACATTTGCCTTAGCTACTCTGGTCATTTGTAGAAACCTGGTTTTCTTTAATCATCAACTGATCAATGAGCAGAGAGAGAAGAGAAGCTTGGGGCTCTTTTCTCTGCACATTACCAAAACTTACTCAGCTGATATAGGTGAGAAAAACTTTTTTTTATAAATATACAGCATGTACAAAGCATTATAGATTGTTTTGTATTATATAATGTGTAGTCTGTGTCAGAGTCCACAGCACTGCCTCACGATATGACATAAGACAGCAAAGCCAGGCAGAGCCAAGCACAGACTGTCACTGGTAAAACCACTGCCCAGCTTGTGTCTTGCTTTGCGACAGCAGCAGCAGTGCTGCTGGATGATAGAGACAGAGCCACCAGAAGAAGGCAGTGTGACTGCTGCTTAAACCAAATTTAACTTAAACCTGTTTGTCTGTAAATCTCAGTTACCCCTGCCAATGAGTGAAGTCTGGGACAATGAGAAGCTTTAAACGTCTTTTAGATTTCTTTGTAAAAGTTTAGTATATTGACATTTAAGTTTATTAAACTTCTCTCAGTGAGGTTGGATCACAAAATACTTTGTGTTAAATTGTGTTTTGATGATTTCTTGTAATGTTGGGAGAAGTTAATTGATCTTGATGAACTGCTGAGACTGACCTTCTGCACTCCCATCGTCACAGATAGGGTACAAGATTTGGTAGGCCTGCATAAAGATCTACACTAAAAGATATACTACAGCTTTCCCAGCAACAACAGGTTTTCTAGTGGAGATTATGTCTCTTTGCAGATGTGTCTGTAATGTGTGTACTATGAATGTCCAATTCCCATCTACCCGTGTTTGTTCTTTTTTGAAAGCATTATTCTGTGATAGAGACATGCTATAACAATGTCTAATAAACATGCTACTTTAACACCATCTTACCCGCAACTCCAACAAATTCCATTCTGCAACAGAAAATAAGAGTATGAGAGAAACTAACGTTAAGCACACTGGCTGTGTAGCATTACCGTGCATCTAAGTGGCTGCAACCAGCATGGTAACACAATAAAGAATGTTAACTCCTTTAAAATGTTAACACTAAGATTTCAAACTTGGAATGAGACCTATGTTACTGTCACAGACAGTCAGAACCAGTTGATATTTGAGCTCTGGTCATGAAGTGAATTCAGCAGCCACACACACACACAAACATTTTCCTTTGTCCTTTCCATCAAAAGCAAATAACTCCACAGTTCCTTCTGATCATGAGAGGATGGGAGTAAGAAGAAAGACTTCTGTAGTTATCTATACATCCAACAAGTGAGTATTTCGGCAGCTGAAGGAGAGGAGCTGTCCAAAACTCAAGTGCCACGTTCGGAAGCAGAAGCGAGGCAAGTGCTGCGGTGTTAGCATGAGGCTAAAGGCTAACTCCACCTGAACTGCAATATCGTTCACTCTTCTTGCGAATGTACAATCACTGGACAAATGAGAGACTGTTGTCTGCTGCTTTTTGCTGCTTTTTATTTTCACCGAGACATGGCTCCAGGACAACATTGATGACTCAGAAAAACCCGTGGTGGGGCACGTTGCTGTTGTCATGCGACACTGTTCCACACTGATTGAGGTTTTTTTAGTAAAGTGTTGGCCTTTCAACCTGCTAAGAGAGTACAGCTGTGTGCTGGTGGTCGCCATGTGCCTCCCACCTAGCGCTAACCAGGCGCTAGCTGAGCTCTAATACACCATCAGCAAACTACAAACCGCACACCTCGAGGCACTTTCCATTATTGCTGGAGACCTCCACCCGGCCAACCTGAGGTCAGTTCTGCCAAGGTTCTTCCAACATGTGAGCTTCGCTGCTAGAGGGGAAAACTGTCTGGACAATGTTTGCACAAATGTTTGTGAGGCCTACAAAGCCTTCCACCGCCCCTACCCCGGCTACTCAGACCATATTAGTGTGTTCATTGTTCCTCTGTAAGTCTGTTGAAAGGCACCAAACCAGCCCACAAAAACATCAGAGCTTGTCTGAATGCTGCTGTTTTAGCTGACACTATGTAGCTATAGCAGGTTGCAAGTAGGCTAACTGAATTAACAATTGCTAACCATCATCATTAAGCCATAACTCACAGACATGCACACACACAGTCATCCTCCCTCCCAGAGAGTCCTGTTAATTTGCTAGCATTACTCCTACCTTGTTATCAGTACC
Source organism: Ctenopoma multispine (assembly GCA_034779795.1). Lineage (NCBI taxonomy): Eukaryota > Metazoa > Chordata > Actinopteri > Anabantiformes > Anabantidae > Ctenopoma > Ctenopoma multispine. The sequence continues at coordinate 13,686,098 of JAUYWH010000013.1, forward strand.
TATTCTGCCTTCTTCCTTCTCTAGCTCTTTCCCACTCTATCCCTCTGTCTTTCCCCTCTCATACTTTTGTTCTTCTCCTTTCGATTTTTTTTAAACTGTATATTGCTTTTTCTGCACCTCACTTTCGCTTTGGCCATCAAAGTGGCAGTACAGCACACTTCCATGCTTTAATGGCCAATGTAGTAAAAAATATATATATATTTAATAAATAATATAATTACATTAGTCCAAAAGTTATCCCACCAGGAAAATGGTGTGCCAGATTACCATTCCAGCCCTATGTAAACTGGAGAGTCAAATATACATTCAGACATGAGAAATAGGTGGATTTTAAGATAATATTGTTTTCCTAACAGATGAATGAGTGCCAAAAAACAGAGGATAAAGCAGAGAATAAATAAAACATTTCCCCCACATTTATCCTCACAAATTGCTTAGGAGCTAACTTCCTTTCAGTGTCTTTCTTTGCTCTCTGTCATTGTATTAAATGATTGTTAGCATTCTGACAGTCTTCAGGCATTAGCATATTGGAGTCATTTGTATCTGACTTTTTTCTGTAATGTCTTGCACATGTACATAATGATTCTTTCATTATTTGTGTGTGTGTTTTGGATATAGGGCAGAAGTCTGGCAAAAGATTTGTTCATATGTGGTGGTTAAAGATGGAACATTTTTAGTTTGTTTTTTTATAACAAGAACTTGGTAAAAGGCGGAATGTGTCAAAATGCAGGCAAACAGCATATTATATTATTTCCTTCTCAGTTACTTAATAAAACCTTCAGAGCAGTCTGATAAAATATTTTATTTACAGAGCCAAAAAGGGACTCATTGGAAACAACAGCAGGAGCCTGGTTTCCAGATTCAGACCATGATTTTTTTTTAAATTCAGCCCTGGTTTCTGAATCAGCCCTGAGGTTGTAAGATGTAATACAAAAATCAGGAAACAGAGTAGAAAAATGAAAGTGAACAAGATATCAAGCACCATCAACCAGCTCCTAAAATATATAAAAATAATAATGTGATATAATTTTTTTTCAATAGCACAAAGACAAGACTAAGAGGAGAATTGAGTAAATGGTGCATAAACTAGAGATAAACTTGTACACAAGAGAGCAAATGAGAAATATAGCAAGTAACAGCTGGATAGTGAGAGCTCATTATTTAATAGCAGAGTGCAGAAAATCCATTTTATGTGTGGGCTTTAGCATGGGGATAAATTAGCATATGAGTAAACAGAACACCTCACTTGTGCACATTTCAAGCGTCCCTGGGGACTTGTCTCCTCAGGTTCTGCTTTTAATTTTTTACCTTGTGTAGTAATGACTTACTGTGGATATGCGAATGTGTAGACACAAGCTTCCATGTTAGAATGCACGTCAAAGACTGTAATGTTTATTTATCTGCACATTTCTTCACATGTGCAACTACAAATATAAAAACTGTCATTTGAACAACCACCTACACATGTAAAGGCAATATATCCCTGTAATACACACAACAAAAACACAACACGCACTTCTGCGGCTATCAGTGAAATTCACTAGCCCAAACAAAGGTTGCCTCTTTTGTTTCATCACTACTTACATTTAAAAGGACAGAAACATTTAGATACATTACATTCAAAGACACAGACACATCAAGGCCTTTCTCATATGTCCCCTTTAACGGACTAAAACAATTTGCTGCCTTGCCTGATGGACTCACAGCACACAGTTGAAGAGACACATAGCAAGCGCAGACTCAGCAGACCCAAACAAAGGCACAGGTGACACTGAAAGTGGTCTTCAGTAATCAGGACTATTAGACCCTCATTCCCCTTTCAAAAAGCTCTTTTGACACTTCTCTTTCCATTTTGCCTTCTACCACCCACCACAGCTACTCACTACTGATGACTTGCCTCCACTGTTTTTTTTTCTATCCTCCTAAACAGTTGTCAACTTGTCTCCACTGTCTGGGATTATACAAGGTCTATTTCTCCCACAGCTTACCGAGGTTTTTCTTCCTTTCAGACCCTCAGTAATGTCCCATTGTGCAAAGTTATATTGTGTACAGCATCAAGTACTCTTTATGAAGTGATGCTTCTGCTGTGCTGTTCTTTTCCAGCAATCACAGCCTTTTTAGAAATGGTACAACTTTGTCCTTGGTCTGGGTTTGTGTGTCTTTTCACTTCCTGTTCAGGAGCTCAATTCATCTGTATTCACATCTGATCTTAATAAAGGTACATTTCAAACATAATCATTCACCAGTGGCCTTTCAAGCTTTCAGTGTGGCACCCAATTCATTATAAGGCAGAGTGAAAGAACTGCAACTGGCAATATGGTTCTCCACTCAGTATCTAAGGCAACATGTAAAGAGCAGTCTGTGACATAAATGGAGACAGTCAATACAGAACAGATCCAACCTTGGATATTAACACAGGTTCACTAAAGGTGATATTGACGCCAGATCTATGGGGATGCTATGTTGGGCTGCACCAGAATGTCCAAATGTATTTAATAACTGTGTTGTTGAAGAACCCTAAGGACCATTTTCTGATGGTTCATCTGGAATCTGGAGTATCAGGAAGACATGTTTCTAGTGCATGTGGTTAATGTGGCTTGTTTGTGGTTAGTTCATCCAAAGTCAGTTCTGCAGCTGCTGACAGAAAACGCTGAAAAGGATGAACAGAGATCTGATTATGGAAAACAACTGCCTTCATCAAGGTAGTTTTCAGAAGTACAAGTACTTTTGTACACAGTACACATTACTTTTGTTGAAATGTTTTTGCTTACCACGTTTTACATAGCAACTTACTGTATTTTAGTGATAGTGTGCCTTGGGTTTCTATAATTAGCATGTACATTCAGTTGTAGCCAAAATACTGTTGAGAGTAAGATCGTCCAAATGCAAATTAGCCATGTGCTCGTGTAGTTACATGGTGATTAGCCATTTGTAGCTGGTTTGAGGTAGGTGTCATTTTGTAGCCCCCCCAAAATAATATCTATTTACTAAGGAAAGGAGTAATAGATTATAATAATATTGATTGATTAAAAATCAATTGTGTTATGTCCTATAAGGTTTTCAACCTAATGTTTCAGCTAGATGTAGGCTGCTGTTTCCTTGTCTGATCTTTGTCTTCCTTCCAGTGGACCTTTTTAAAGTTTAGGCAAGTACGGAGGCTGAATATCCCAGGAAACCTGAAAATATTCCAGTTTGGTTGATCTAACCATCCTGGCCAAAAATCTTTTGCTTGCCACAGCCAACTGAAAACAGATTTTCAAAGCAAAATATGTACACGATGAAGACGGTACTGTACATTTTGTTCTCCCTCAATCTAAATCTTTTATACATCTGTCACACTCAACCCTTGGCAGCTGACAAAATGTACTGACAATCTGGGGAACTTAGCTTCTTCACCACAGAGATGCATGTCCCTACTGTTTTAAACATGTCGAAGACTATGAGGGGAAAAAAGAACAAAATGGAAATGTTTTGTTTAAGCACTTCAACTGAAGGTTAATCATATTCAAGATATATTCACTTATTTCCAATGCTGTTCAAGTGAAAGGACTGTGATGGCCACTCCAAAAACATCAGCTTGTATTTGTTAAGTATTTAACAGTGGATTTTGCCTTTTTTTAGTTCACTTTCTTTCACTTTCCCTTCACTGCATGCTATTTGCATCCAGATTTGCTTATGTTTAGTGGAAACTATTCTTCCCTCTAGCTGTGCAATGTTTTCTGTAGCACTGGCTACCAACCAAACCCAATGCAGAATATTTCCACCCCCATGCTTAACAGTTGGCAAGGTGTTTTCAGCAAATGATGCAGCTTTTTACTCCAAACGCACCTCAGAGACCATGGCCAAAGAGCAAAATTTTAATTAATTCTGCACACTGCATTTGTTTTTAAAATTAGGAACTTCAGACATTGACTTGTAATGAAGAAACAAATGCAGTTTCGTTTAGATGACTCTTCCATGCACCCTTTTACTTAAATAGTGAACAGATGCATCACAGCTAGTGTGGCAGCTGAAACTCTCAGCAGCTCTTTTGCACTACATACAATTATGTGCACACATCTTAAACACTGCCATGTCACGTGTTGTCTCCGTTAGCTCAGCTGGTAGGGAGTTGCGCTCTGACAGCGTAGCTTCCCGGCCGTGACAGGCAGATACTTCATCGACTGCACACCAACACAGAGACAAATTGTGTTTTGCATTTGTTACAATGCCATTTAAAATGGTTATTCTGACAATGAATATAAAATTGTTACAAAACAGTCTATGTTTATGTAAATCCTACTGAAATGATTTTTGAAGGGACTATCGGCCACTGGGACTCTTCAAATTATCAAATTCTGTGGTTATTGGTACAACAAAATTGGAAGAATAGGTGAATTTATCAGACCTCTAAATGTCATCAGCAAACAGAGGATGATAATTCTTGACCTTCCTTAAAATAAGTAAATGTTAAGGCGTAACAATTTATTGAAGTTCTGAGTTTTTCATGTAGATGTAGAAAGATGCATAAACACTTAATTTGTATGCAACATTACATGCATTCACATCTGACCCTCTCTGTTTTACATTTTTTAACGTCTAATTGCTGCAGGGCTTGTATTTACTTTTTATTCACTTCAAAAAACAACAAAATACAGCAGTATTTTAGGTAAGTTGCCTACGGCCTAAAGTTTTCATACAACCATATATTTGAAGGTCAGGGAAGGCATACTCCTTTGGGAACATTATAATAATGAAAATTCATAATGAAACACATTGAACCAAAACAGATTTTTTTGGTTCAATGTGATGATTGATTATGCCGTCTGAACTATATTCAGTAGAAGGGGTGACTCTGAGTGACAATTAGCCTGCAGACACGGACATGAAGTAGGTCCACAGGGAAAGATATGCATACAATGAAAAGACAATATACTGTATGACAAGTGACCAATCATACTGTTTTATTCCTGATACAGGATTGGACCTTATTGGGCAGTTTAATATGCTATCAGTTTTGATATATAGATTTACCGCTAGTAATGGGATTTGCTGACTATTAATGATCCCCAGAAAACATTAGTCGTCATCTAAGATCAGATCACAGCCATGCTGTGAAATACAGTTATTCATTTTAACATTATGAGTTAAAAGTTTGTGTTATTAGGCTTGATTCCAACAGACAAAGCATGGGTGTCTGCTGATGCTATGTAAACATACTGCTGTATGAGCTGTAGTAGTCAAGATAAAATACATCCATCCTAACAGCTTGTCCTCTTAAGGATCACTAGGGTGCTGAAGCCTATTCCAGCTGTCACTGTGCGAGAGGTGGGGTTCACCCTGGAAAGATGGCCGGTCTGTCATATGGCTAACATATACAGACAGACAACCATTTTCACTCACATGTATGGTCAATTTAGAGTAACCAATTAACCTAATGGTATCATACTTTTAAAAATATCTACTTTAAGTTCAAGATTTTTTATTAAAGAATTGAGCAATATATCAACACTACGTATTTCTTGAGACATGGTATAACAATATTACAATCACCAACACATTAAAATTAGAAGTTGACTTCATGACCTATAAAAAAAGCTGTTTATTAGTTCTTATATATATTGTGCTGGTCCTTGGTCAGCGTAATGTTAGATAATGATGATGTGTAATTGACATAACTGAATCATTGGTCATTATTGAAATTGTGATTCTTCTGTACTCGCATTTACCATATACCATTGTAATTGGAGAAAAATTCCCATCATACATTATCCCAAATGATAGTTTGATAGATTTGATAGTAGAATCTTGGCCATAAAAGTATTTATTTTTTATTATTATTATTATTAAGGAGCTCAACATTTCCTGATGTTTTGCGTCAGACTCCCACTATGCTATTCTAAAATCCTATCAGGTTTACATGTGGGGGAAAAAGACTCCATAAAGATTTATAAATCTACATTGGTTAGAGCAGTTTTATGCTGTACATCCTTATTAGTATAATCATTTGTAATTATGGCCGTTGTGTGTAGTCAGATACATGAGATATTTGCATTGCCACTTGCAGTGCTTGTGGCAGTAGTCACAGAATGAATGAAAAGATTTGAAAGGACATTCAAAGGACAATAAAAAACAAAAAAAACAACAAACAGCAGAATAGGAGTATGGTGTGTCAAATTGCACAACCACTGTTCATGATTCTGATTGCCTGAGGGTAAAATCTGTCTTTTCTCTGCAATGTGTGTTTCTGTGTTGCGGTTTTGTCACTGCATGGAAGAATATTTAAGAGATGTAACACTGTAGCTTTCATAAATATTCAAATTACTGTCTAAACTAAACACAATTTTAAAGACTACATTGTTATGTGCAGTTTTTTCCTCACATAATATAGCTTGAGTAAAAAAAATGTACTCAATATTTTCATAATTTAAATTCTCCTTTTCTCTTACAAAATGAAACAAACGTTGCAAAATTGCACTTTGCATGCACATGAAAAACTCTTTACCAGAAAACAAATGAGACAAAAGTTTCCTGTCAATTTATGCTCTTAGTGAAGTTGCTTAGGTTTTGTTTGAATATCAAATTGGGCCTGTGATTATCCTGCCATTTATTCGCTGTTGCATGTCCTAATCCTGCAGTCTCTCCACATTAAGTCGGTACTAACCCCTTTACCCATTTTTGTTGTTGTAATTACATGTGAAGTGTTTCACATCCCATCCTACAAAACGTTTCCGTCATCTTGAAGCAGCGCGATCACAGAGGCGTGTGCTGTCGAGCCGCCAGTGTTGGCTGACATGTTTGCCTTTGTTCATTCCTTCATCTGAATGAAGCTTCATCTGTTCTGGCTTGCCTCCAACCTATTAATTTGATGGCAGCCTGACTGACACTCTTCATTGGATGTTGAGATATGACGGCACTCCCCCACCACCACAACCACCAGACACACACGCGCACACACACACACACACCCATGAACAACTGGGTGATTGTTTGATTTAGCAGCTACCCCCAAAATGTTTTATTAATTGCATGCCTGGTTATTAGTGTGTGCTACTATGCTTTCATTTTTCATATATGTTTAACAAACACTACTGGTGTTAGTGTGGTTAATATGAGCGTAGAGGCACATGCATGTACTATATGGAGCATGCACTCCATATGTGAGTGTGTGCAAAGATGCTATGATTGATGAGGTAGCAAGCGGGTTGTAAAATTGCAAGTTTGAGCTGACCTAAGTCAAAAGTTGCCTGTAGCCATTAAACATGATGCATGTTCATGTGATGCAGAAGAGATATAACCCACAACAGTGAGGTGGTCAACCAGTGACACTAATTTATCCATTTGACTGACTTCCTTGTATTACAAATGCTTCAGGGTGTAACGGGATTGTCCTCCACAAAATACCATACATTTCTTTTTCTGCTGGGGATTGAGAATGATATTAGATAGATAGACTTTGATAAGTCATTGACAAAAAGTCTCATCTAACTGATGAATAAACAACCTAGACCATAGTATGACTACAAAGTATTGTACTCAATTGAAGGGATGTAAACAAGGTAGATAGTAATCTATTAGTGTTGAGGAAAATATCTGTGTGTTGTCTAAAACAGAGAGAAAAAGAAACAAACAGATGATGTATGTTGCCAGGGAATTGTTTTCTGATTTATTGCCTGGAAACTCTGGCGTTCTGTTGAAAAAATTAGTCTCCAGGTTATTCCAGTATCTACAGACAGCTAAGTGCTGGAAGTGAGCTGCTTTTTGATGTGTGAGATTAAAGGGATTTAGTACTTTAGTACCTTCTCATCTGGATTCTCCTGAGGGTTGTCTGCAAAGGACGGAAAGCTAAAAGCTCATCCCTTTCTCTTCCTGTCTGTCAGCTTGATGAACACACGGCCTCAATTAAAACAGTTGCTCCAAAATGATCACCATTCAATATACGTTTAGGTAGTATCTGATATGAATCAGGCCTGTTGCGGGGCAAATGTGCAAGCCTTGATGTGGGTTTGAGGAAGAGACTATCAGAGCAGTATCCTGTTTTTTTATTGTTAGAGATAGCAAGATTATACGTAGTCCAAAGGGGCAGACATGTTGGTGTGATGTTATATAACCACTGGCAGTGAGTAGACCTCACAAACATCAGTTTTCTGTTTTCCATCTTTGGTAGCTGACATTTTCCTTGTTGAACCTGAGATTTTATTTTATCATTTTGTTGTGAACATTCTGTAGAAGTGCATTTTTACATCCACTTCCAGAATGTGCTAATGTAAATACTACACCTCACTGTAGATAAATTGTTTGCGTCTGTTAAAACTAAGACAGTACATGCTAAGAGTTTGGGATGTGTCACTGCAGGGATTTATGCAGCAGCGGAGCTGAAGGTTAAAAGGCCAGAAAAGGGTCAGACTCAGAGGTGGGTGCTGTGCTTAATCTGTGAACAAAGGCATTAAGTCGAACACATTGGCATTCTTGTGAGCCTCTCTTGAAATGCATTAAAAACTAGTTTATAATCTCTCTGTCATCATTATCTCTCTTCTGATTACAAAAAGCAAACAAAGCTTAGCAAACTCTATAGCAGTTTATTATTCATGGCCAAACCAGCTTTTCATTTTTATTCCATAACACAGGGCTGTGCAGAATTTCCACTGAACCGACCACAAATACCAGTTTTCATACTGGGTTTGTTGAATGGTGCATTAAAATTTCATCATTTAGGTCTAATGACTGCTCTAATTACAGGAATACTTTAAAGCTTTGGAGGGATTGATTGTGCCCTGTGTTCTGTGCCCTTCTATTTCATCTTCAGATTGATTTATTACTGATTGATGAGAGCTCTCTCATCTCATTTCTTATGAGGATGGATCATATTGAGCAGTACGGTCAGTTCTCATGGCATAATGCATTTATGTGTACTTGCTGTGTGCTAGCTTAATGGTTTGTGTGTGTATTCATGTGCTGTGGATGCACACTTGGTCCATTTGTTATATACATTCATACTTTAAATACAGTTCCAGGTTGCCAAGTGCAGGCAGTGTTTGTAAGATGAGCAATGCAGATGGTCTAATCTCTGTGTGTGGGTGTAAGAGAGGGTGTGTGTGTTTTTGCAATTACAGACAAACTACAGAGCTATACTCACTGCATGCTTTCCTTCCATCTTTGTGAGAACCAATTTAGGTTTTTATTCCTTAAGCTGGAGTATTTTTGGAAAGTGAAGACATTTTGATCAGTACTCACTTCAAACAGCTCTCTAAGTGTAATGGCTCAATTTGTTTTAGGATTTATGCTAGAATTAAGTAAGGTGTGTGTATGTGTTTTGATTTACCCCCAAAAATTCCTTTTTTGGCTTCTGTGAATCATTCTGTGAATGATGCATCAAATGCATTTATGAACCGGTTTTGAACATCAGTGGTGTGTGATGTCATAACTTTACTGTTTTTCAAAAGCCATACCAGAAATCTGATTTTTAAAAAATCTGACAAAGGGTTTTAAATGTGACATGCAGTTTAGATCACAGATTTCACAAGCTTTAATAATCAGTCCATAATCTATTTATATTTATTTATAGTTACCTCACTTTATTATAGTATATTTCTGCTCATTTACTCCAAAAGGTAACATTAAAAAAACACCCTGCTGATTACAAAAACTGCAAGATAAATCTAAACTAAAATTGCTGAATTAATATAGAAAACATATATGGATGGAGGGAGTGTACTGTGCAGGACTGAGAGTTCAAGAACAAAGACCCCCCTGAGGTTGGGTTTAGGCAAAAAAAAGTACTGAGAGAAAAAAGATTGGGTTTAGCTTTAACTTTAATGCAGACCAGCCCACAGTCTCAGAGCCTATCCCACTGCTGTGATGCCTGATCCCAACCATAAAACACATCCCTGCACTGAAATGCAACATTGAATATTTTAGCCAACAAAAAAATGGATGATGTAGATCGATATTCTGGCCGTCAAAAATACGTTGCCTGTTGTCATTTCATTGATACAAATAGTATCAACATATTTGTGACTTGTCATTTATGTTAAATGTAATATAAAATATAATCAGTTTCCAAATACATCCTATATCAAAACGTAATTGGAATTGCGGTTTTGGCATATGTAAATGTAATTTTTAGGAGACAAGGTTGAACATGTGTAACACCAAAGTTCAATGTCAGGGCAGGATAAAAAGTGCATACACAATGTAGGTCTTGGTTCTCTGGAAATGTGTCTGTTTGACACCTGATCTTGTAAGTGTGAAAACAACACACCCTACTATTTTGTACACCATACTGTATACTTGTGTGTGTGAGCTGGTTTCCTGATCGAGTGGTTTTTCTACTTCAGCAAGACCAGACATGCACCTATCAAGGATATCTGTGCCAACTGAGATTTGGGGTTTTATGTAAACCGTTTCGCCCCAAGCTGACTGGGCGGTGTTTGTGTAATAAACATTACTGTAGTCTGTTGTCCTCCTTATAGAACCCGAAATACAAGTTTTTCTTTTTTCTGCCTAAATGTGTGCACATATTTGGGTAGGTGTATATATTTGCTGCTCCTACACATTTGTGCATGTTTGCATTCATATATACTGTGTTTGAGTTAAAAAGTGCATCATAAATGCTAATAAATATAAATTTGTAAGTGCCTTAAGTTTTTCTAATTATCATTTTTAATTTGGGATTATCTTACAGTGTCACCTCACTCGTTTTCTCATTGCATAATTAATACAGTTGCTAAAGGTGCTTAATTTTTTATTGTATGCCATGGTCGTAATACCCTCTTAACTTAGTTTTTTCTGCTCTAGTCTTTTTCTATAGACTAGGTAATATTTTTATAGTTAAAATACATAAAAAATATTCTCATTTACCGGTTTGCTTGATGAATACTTTATACACATAAAGACTTGCTGTGGATTAAAATGGCATTAGTTATTTTTCTTTTTTCCATAAAGGGACGACAGTGTTGGTTTAGGTGACTGCTAGTTGGAACATGTGCATCTGCTGCAAAGTGGGGTGAAGGTCTCAATATAATATTTTGAGCCAGATATAAAACTGAACATGTAGAGTCCTGTATAACCACAATGAACAAGCTCAGCACCTAATTTTCTGAAGTATGTTACCAAGATCACTAAATCACTTTGTGCTTTGCTTTCTGTGACAAACCTTGTTAAAGCTAAAAGAGGCCATTTCCCATGATGGAGGCCCAAAATAGCAGCACAAGGTAATGGCTTCAATAGTAACACTTCAGAACCCATAAGTCATATAATGTGATCTCATCCCGCACACTACATGGACCTGAGGCTGGGGGTGAAAGAACTGAAAAGGTTCAGCTATCACTGATCATGTAAGCTCTCTGTACGTGATTCTCAATTTTATTCTTGGTTCAGAATTTTCCATTTGTCACCTGCTATGCAGTTTGTTCAGATTTAGAAAGAAGTCATGTTTATCTTTTTAAAATTGTACTGTACAATCTATAACATTTCATGAAAATTTAAATCTATGATCATTGAGAGAGGAATGCTATTAACTTGCGGAGGTGTATAACACCTTTTCATTAATCTCCTGATCAAATGCCTGGGTTATATCAGCTGGGATGGTGGATGTGTGTAGTTGGTGTTGTGCGTACAGCACATAAATAGTGTTGGCAAGCCAGTTAATTTGTTTATGAGTGTACTCAGCGGGCTATGTGACCTCAGTGCCAGGGAGAGTTAGAGTGCATTTAACAAGCTGATGGCCAAATTAGAACTGGTTTGCATCTATGAAAATACAAGTGATGTGAAGGTGCGAAGCTAAATGAGAGTTAAGAGTGCACTGCAAACCCAGGTATACTACCTTTGCAACTACATAATTTATGTATTAATGTTTATACTTACAATAAATCCAGTGACTGTGTCATGTGATAGTGATAATGCAGTGAGGTCCATGTGCAGACTTGCTTGTCAGAATTGGTGGAATCCACTGTTGGAAATATTAATAATAATAATAGTAGTTCACTAAGCTACTTATGTAGATGCAGTGTCCATCTTCTAATCTGGTATGCAGTTATATTTAATGCATTGGTGGCATGTAGCCCTAACATCAGACTATATATTCCAAGTATATAGCTTGGGCAAAACAGGAGAATCAAAGTACAACAGGTACTTGCTTCACCTCTTGGTGCTGATCGTTAGGTTTGTTGATGTGTGGGCACATGGTAATCAAAGACAACTCAGAATAATGTATTTATGGTAGCTGTAAAATAAACTTTAAAACAAAGTGTTTTAGTTAGGAAATCAACCAGGAACTTTAAAAGCGATAGATAAGATGGGGATTATTATGTTTGGAAGAATTTTGTGTTCAACGCTGCTCATTGTACAGAGCAAGAGAAAGAAAAGACACCTGTTGAAGGTAAGGCAGCTGTTATTAGGTGTTGATGTTTATTACTGGTTCAATCAGCAACACAGCAGTTTGTTGGGTCCTTGATTAAAGTTTCACTACTGGATACCTGAATGAGGGTAAACTTTGTTTTACAGTGTGCTACATGCATTTGTCAGTTAATGGAATCCAGGTTTGACAGATGTGGACTGATGGATTTGTATAAAGAATATATTATATTGTATTTAGTCGTTTTGTTTTCCCACAGATAATATCAGCACAAGTTGCATGGTGGTTAACCCATCTGTGTCTATAGAACTAGTTATTGTTACTGTGTCCGCCATTGTTCACCTGTGTATATTTGTTATTATTATAATGTATTATTTGCTGATTACACTCTGGATTGACACATTTGAAGCCAGCTCACATTTAATGACCGTACAGACGATTATGAATGTGACGACTGGTCGAACTTGTGTCCAGTCTTGCTCAGTCTGTGTTAACGGTCGGGAGAGGAAATTCTTAAAGATTCTTTACTCTTCAGAATCTGTCATTTTCAAGTCAAGTTTAATTTTAATTACGACTGACACTGGTGGCTGATGACATCACAACCAGGACAGGCCTACAGTAACTACAGCTTTCCTGAGGTTAGCTTCTCTTTCCAAAGTTATTTTACCTCCATTTTCCTATGTAGGCTCTATAGTTTGCAGGGTCTCCGTCTCTCCTTTCACGATCTAACTTGGGTGCTCACCAGTCGTTCAGTGTGTGCTGCTTCCCGGCTGTCAAAGACTAGAAATCTGTGATCTGAGGTCTTTAAGTCTTTGAGGTCTTTAAGTTTTCTTATGTTGAAGTTCTTATGTTTGGTTCTGTATGTGTTTAAAAAATAGATTCTGTTAGCTTAACATTTTTATCTTTCGTTCTATGCACTTTATCTATGGTTGATGACAAGATATCTGTTTATTGAGTAGATACCTTGTTGGATAAACACTGTACTGATAAAGTTGACACTAACGAACATTAGAGTTGTTAAGTAATTTACTAAGTACAGTTTGGTGTGAGAGCAGACTCTGCACACGATATTTACTCTCTGTATTTGGTGAAACATTTGTGAAAATAAGAAGAGCAGCAAATTAATTGCTATTTTCTTAAACGATTACTCCTTTAAGTAATATTAAACATTTTCAAGCATGTCTATGTCCAATTCCAACTGATATTTAGCAAAGTGAAGGTATGAGAAAGAAGCATTTTTTACAGCAAATGCTTTATAAGGCCAAATTCAGTGCAAGGTTTAAATTGATTTACAGTTTTGTCTTTGTTTGGACAAACAGTGGTGAGGGAAAAAATACCTTAGGTCCAAGTATCACATATTGTTAGCTGTTAATCTTGGATGATGTGTTGAACAAGGACAAATGATACAAACAAACACTGAAAATGTAAAGGTTGGGTATGGACATGGCTATGAATATAAAATAGGTAGAGTATAATCACCCAGATCATAATTCAAGATAAGCTGCCAGCCTCCTTACTGGAACAGTGCATGACATGATAGTGAACAGGGATTATTTGGAAGAAATAATTTGAATGAGTTTGATGAATTAATCATTAACAAAGAAGAAGTTATTTATGAATCTGTTAGTCTCACTCAAGTAGAAGTGGAAATCATAAAAACTTGATACACTGATGCACATGTTATAGTAGTTAATGTAAATATCAATATTAATGTCCTGCTCATCACATCTTGTGTCACACCAGCATGAGTTAAAGTGGTCCAGTAACAACATTCGTTAGAAATCCAACTGAGCAAGAGAAAGCAGTGAGAAACAACTATCTGAAACTGAAGTGATTTTGAATCTGCTACAGCTGACAGATATTAAATAAAAAAAACACCTGCTTTGGAAGGCACTTGGGAAGGCAACAACTTTTTTGAATGGTATGTGGACCACTGTCAGCCTTGGGATCATGTATAATTGACAGTTTTCTATGAAGGTGTGATTGATTGCCTGATTAGAGACCCTGGCAGTAGTACGCCTCACAGATGGCAAATTAAACATTAGACAGATGCCCCCACCACCAGCTCCCCACCCCCGTCCCGCCCTCTTACCCATTGCACAAACTCAATACACTCCCCCTACCCGCTCCGTCCTACCTGTGTTACCCATTTTCCCTGCTTTCTCGTCTGTCCTGTCTATCTTTACTGAACTCCATTCAGCCTGCAGACATTTCAAGTTGTTTCAAAGTTTGACTGTCTTCTGCTTGAATTTTGAAAGCTATCCACACTTAAAGTGAAGATGTTTATATTTAGTTTTATAGATGTCAAGTGTATAATCTAATATTTTGTTTTAGAATAGAGAGAATACTGCCAAATAAATTGTTACTCTTCTTCTTACACTGAGTCTGTATTTTAACCAAGTATTTAAGCTGCAATTAAGTGCTATTTCTATGTCCATATAATGTAGGAAAACAGTAGGAAATGCTCAACATAACTTTCCAGAGCCTACTTATTTTGTCAGCCCAACAATATAAAACCCAAATAAATCGAATTTTCAATAAAATAAACCAGAGATCATCAAAAGATGCAGGGAACAGCAAATGTTTGGTATTTTAGCTTGGTAAATACATTTTTAAGTTTTTTTCAGTTAGTTGACTAATTATTTCATATCTTTGTAAATTTGGAGGTTTTGTAGAATCAAATTTTGCAGTCCACACAAGACGTGTGTGTGTGTGTGTGTGTGTGTGTGTGTGTGTGTGTGTGTGTGTGCGTGTGCGTGTGTGTGGCATGCCTAATATTCTATGTACATGTGGATGTAAGTGTTTGTTCAGCACAGAGGGTGCTTGGAACCATAGCCAGTGCATCATTAATACAGCTCCCGCAGATGTACCATCATTCTTGACAAGTCACCAGGGCCTGCCAACAGGAACATTACGATCCCTGCTACACTTCAGAATTACACATGT
The DNA here is from genome assembly GCA_034779795.1 of Ctenopoma multispine. Classification (NCBI taxonomy): domain Eukaryota; kingdom Metazoa; phylum Chordata; class Actinopteri; order Anabantiformes; family Anabantidae; genus Ctenopoma; species Ctenopoma multispine. Next base: position 13,701,378 of record JAUYWH010000013.1, read on the forward strand.
ACCATGAAAGAGAATACAAGTTTTCACTCTTCACAACAGTGGAGGCTTATGGGGGGTGAAAGGCCCTAGGGTCTCAGTGAGGTTTAAGTACTTGCAGAAAGGAAGTGGACCTGCTTTCTAATGCCCAGCTAATCAAGCTTTCATGCGATCCTTCGCCTTGTAGCTCCTTGCTTATTCTTCACCTTCCAACTCTAGTCTAGCAATGCTCTGCCTGCTCATACAATTACCCTCAAGCATATCATTGTTTTATTTTAGCTCCACTGAGTATGCATTTTTAATTTTTTTTCTTTTGCAGTAAAGGCCAGTACTCTAGCCAGCCAGTGGCCTCCTCCCTTTCTGGGAGAAGATGTGGACAACAGAGAAACGGTATTAATGCTATTATACTAATGGTTTTTACCTGTGTGTGTGTGTGTAACTTTTGCCGCCTTGCCACTAAAGTGCCCTGCCGCTTCAGTGGTTTGGAAAGCATCTGTTATATTCACTCCACAGAGCAATCATGGGCTGCAGATGGAGGCGAAGCTTGTCATGTCTAAGGCCTCATGCAAAGTGCCCTTTGCAAATGCCACAGACAATGATGGGTAGAAGAGAACCGCAACACCATCTCCATCTCCATCTGCATGCCTGACCAACCCAGGTGCTAGTGTGTCAAGCGTTGAACTTACAGTGAAATGAGCTTTGTAATCCAATGATATCTTGTCAGCTCAAATCTACTGCTCAGAATGTGAAGTGTAGTTTTTTTTTCTTTTCCAAGAATACCAGCTGAACAGATAAAGGAAAGGCTGGAGTAGCTGCTATGATTCATACATTTAGATGAAGGAATAAACAACTCCACAAAAAAATCCACAAAAATCAGTTTAACACTGACAGGAAGCAGCACAAACAAGTGACTTGTATTTACTTCAGCTGTCACGGAAATGAATCTCGTGTGTACTCACAAACATGCATAAGTAGTACCTATACACAGGTGGAGCACAATCTGTGATCATATGCTCATGAGTGGGTAGTGGTTGTCTACAATATCCTCCAAAAGTATTGAAGTGAGCCATTTTGTTTGTGTTTCCTGTTTAAGGTTTAAGATTAAAAGATGAACATGAAAGTTCCCAATTTTAGCTTTAATTTGAAAGTTTGTGAACCCCCTTAAGAATTGTCTACATTTCTGCATAAATATGACCTGAAACATCATCACATTTTCACACAAGTCCTCAAAGTAGATAAAG
>JAUYWH010000013.1:13707775-13724335 GCA_034779795.1 Ctenopoma multispine
AGACACCGATACCCCGACCCTTGGCGCTTCACAGAGGCAGCCTGTCCACAAGGAATTTCCCCAAGGGGATCAATAAAAGTACCAAAACAAAAGCGCCACGGTCAGTTTCCAGTTGAATTTCCAGGTCTGGAGCGTTTCCAATCCACATGGTCTATGTTAAAGGTTTTTGCGCCCCAAAGGAACAGCAAATACGTCACACGACTGTTCAGGCACGGTAAACGAGAGGGAGAACATTTTTAAACTACACTTAATGCAGATTATACACAGTACTCACAGTCCGTATAATATATAGACCTCAGCGCCCTCTATTGATGGGTCGCCACTGATGAAAAGGATACAGAGTTGTCAGGTCAGAGTGTGATAGTGGGAGACAGAGCGAGCATTAAAGAGTGTGTGTCTGTAATGGTGAGCGAGAGGAAGAAAGAGTTGAACCTGTGTGTGAGAAGAAGCTTGGATGAAATGTCTCAGTTGTAAAGTTTGTCCTAATAGGTTTGATGTGTTCACAATCTGAGCGCAGACAGATAATCACTGGCCACTTTATTATGTACACCTTGCTAGTACCAGGTTGGACTTGCTTTTGTCTTCAGAACTGCCTTAATTCTTTGTGACAAGGTCCTGGAAACATTCCTTAGAGATTTTGGACAGAGACAGGATTGATCCACTCTTTGATATTGTTTACACCAAATTCTGACCCAACCGTCCAAATGTTGCAGCAGAAATTTAGACTCATAAGACAAGAGAGGGTTTTTCCAATCTTCTTTTGTCCAATTGTGGTGAGCACACGCTAACTGTAGTGTCATTTTCCTATTCTTAGCTGACAGGAGTGGCACCAGGTGTGACGTTTTGTGTATTGAGAGATGCTTTTCAGCATAACTGTGTTGTAATGAGTGCTTATTTGAGTTACTGTTGTCTTTTTATTAGTTTTCAGAGGACATCCCCCTCTGAAGTCTGACATCAACAAGGCATTATTGCTCATAGAACTGTTGCTCACTGGATATTTTCTCTTGGTATCTCTCTTTCAGTGCCGATTATGCATAAAAATCCCAGCAGATCATAAGTTTATGAAATACTCCAGCCCTTCTGGCACTAACAACTACATTCAAAGTAACTTAAATCACCTTTCTTCCCCATGCTAATGGCCGGCTTGATCCACAACTCTGTGCCTATATTTACTTTACTTTACTTTACTTTGCTTGGCAGACGATTTTGTCCAAAGCAACTTACAGGGAGCTAGTGATGAGTGTCTGGCTCAGGGACACACCTGGTGGGGGTGGGCTAGGAGTCAGGCTGGGATTCGAACCATATGCACAGAGTTGCTGTCATGTGATTGGCGGATTAAATATTTGTGTGAAAAAACGAGTGAACAGGTGGCCAATGAGTGTAGTATTCAGTGAAATGTCTTTGTGTATATTTCTCCACCCTCTGTAGGTAGTTTGATGTTTCGAATTGATGTTTCTGATCAAATGTTTCCTAGTCAACAATTTCTTCTTTTCAAGCAACCTCATTTATGTGCTTCACAGCTGGATAAATGGATAACAAGGAGACAACAAACTGCCTGGTGTGAAGTACTCGCTAAAATTATATGAAAGGAATTTTTGTTTCTGACTTTGTGGCCACATAAGAGAAAAACCTGTGTGCATTTGTGCACTCCAGGTCTAAAAATGTCTTCAATGGGTTGTTTTACCATATGATAAACCTTAAAACCTATGTATTCCTTAAAGTGGGCCCTTTGACTATGAGAGACATTATGTTCCTGCTAACACACTAGCATTTTTTTAAACAGTGCTTTTTTGGTCTAAAGGGCCACTTACAGTTCCTCTGAGGCCAACCATCTTCCCTTAACCTCGAGGACAACTTGACACTAGTGATGGCCTCTCTTGAAACAGCAAATTTCCATCAAAGCACACTTTTTCATCTGCCTTGCTCTACCATGTTTTCCATGATAATGCTTTGAAAGACATGAATGCCTGTTTTCAATCTGTACCCTTCTGGCTATTTGATTATGCCCTTCATTAGCATTGATGCTAATAAATGAGCCGAACATCTTTCTGAAAGCTGATAATCCACAGCTCTCTGTGGTCCTTACTATCACCCCAAAATGATCTACACTTGCAAGTGAATGCATTTGCGCAGTCTTTTGCCATGGCAGAAATGCCTTCTCTGTCCCCTCCTCTGTAAGCTGCAAGCTGTTGCAAAGACATCAATTCATCTAAATAAAGTCAATTTAGAATGCTGGTGGAAATGTGGTAAAATAAATGGGAAAAGTCTCATGTAGGTGGATGTTTTGGCTTGGGACTTTGGAACTATTGGAAAGTATTTTCTAAACAAAAAAGCTAAAACTACAAGCAGAACATATTTTCCAGGCAAATGTCCCAAAAGAATTAAATTCAGAAAGTGACAAATGTTTGATCAGAATACTAAGAAGCGCTGCAGTAAAACAAGTTGAAACAAGTGCAAAGTGAATATAATAGAGAAGGCTCTAATCATTTAAAAACAATGTCTATTGACATATTAGGGCATGTTTTTTCCTGTATATATAAAGAAAAAAATGCAGATTATTTTCTTTATGTCTGTACTTTTACATTCAAATTGTGAGTGTTTATTTTGAATGGTAAATCCAAACAGCAAGGGCAAACACCACGTTTTACAAAGCAAGGGTGTGTTTTCATTCCTGCTGTTTAGTAAGTTAATCGCTTTGTGATGGTTAGACTAGACTTCAGACTAGGATAATATTATAGGGAATTAATTTAGCCAAGTGTCTGTGTTGGTGTCTGTGCTTTTTTTCCCCTCATGTATGACTAATTCTTTTGAGACACAAACTTCTATTAAATGTCAACCACAAAGAGCTGATGGGTGCAATCACATTTTCAAGGGTCTCACCTATAAAGACATTTTAAATGATAAAGCTCTTAACTGAAGCTTACTGGTGCATCTGCACTTTGTCTTTTCTCATTGTGTTTTTTACACTCACAAATATACAGTGAGAGAAATAAAAAACATGTAGATGGGGTCATTGCATCCATCCTCCTTTTCTGCCCTCTACTTTACAACATCTCATTGTACTTGGACAGTGACAATAAAGGCGTATCTACTACAGTCACAATGTTGAATAAATGCATATAAAAATATAAACTCCTTCTGTCTGGCAAATATCTGAGTAACCAGATGAATGGAAACAGTTTGTATGTATAGATTAGATTTGTGTGGTGAATTTAGGATATTTTATTGTTGACACTGGATTATTGTTCACTGTATTCAATAGCTGTTGAATAAACTGTATGAAAACCCTTATATGTAAAATATGTGAAATATGTGTAAGTAAAAAAAAAAGTGAACTATTTCAGTATGCACTGCTGTGGGTACAATCAGAGTTGAAATTCTGAATTAGTATCACTTATCAGTGCCATTGGTTTGACTTTGGTGCTGAACTTCCCACCCCCCGCAGTGCTGGTGAAGAGAGCCTGTGATTCTTTCTCAAAGTCATTGTGGTGAATTTGGGAGGTGTTGGAGGGTTTAGGGAGGCAGAGAAGGCCAATGATAGAGATAGCTGTGATTGCCTAGATCAGTCGCCTTCTGCTTTGGTTCACCGCCAGCTTTGTGGTTTGACTTCCAATCGACTTCAGCTCCAGATGTTCCTTATATGCCTGGTGTGTTTGAGTGTGTATGCGTGTGAGTAAATTATGGCTATAGATGTGTGGATTTGCCCTTATGTATACAAATCATGTATGTGTGAGTGTGTTTTCATCTAGCTGTTGTCTCATTTTCACTTCACATTAACATTGTCTGAGTGGTCAAACACCATGAAGATTTTTGAGATAGCACAAAGGCATTTTGGAACACAACATGTTTCATAACATGAATGACATATGGGAGATTAGTCTCATATAATAAAACGGGCCATTATTTAGCATTGGTATTCAAGGACTGTGCAAGGAGAAATTCATCACAGCAGAGGCTGAGAACAGTTGTAGTTTCAGTAAACCAAAGTGTAATACAGCCAAAACCCAAAACCTACTCACCTCTCGCTTTCTCCACCAACATCAAAGCCTCATTGTTTTACTATTACAATAGCATTCCCCATGAGCATATAACCCACAGCTGAATTCCACTAGTTCACAGCTATTCTCTGGGCATTATGAGAAAGTGCAACATAAACATAAACTAAAACCACAACTAATAAACTGATTCAGAAATATGGCAACATAAAAAGTTAAATTACAATACAAACTAAGTTGTTGTTGGTGCATTGAACATCCTAAAGTGAAATGTTACTTTATCAGCTTCCCTCTTCATTTTAGCAATAGCAGTTTTATTATCCACTGTAACATATACATGGGTTTTGTGAGCCTAAAAAGTTAGTCATCTAATAGTACCAGTTAAGATGATAATTTTCTGGAAAACGACTACTGAAGATCTCCCCAGTTAAACTTTATGTCGAAATAAAAAAAAGTTTTTCCATTTTTTTTAGTATAAATGACAGGCAGAAAATGTCTTCATACCCAACTTTGTTCTGATGACAATTAGGAAACTGATTAAGGCTAAATGACCCAAATTACTGCCAGTTGAAAGCCAACTGAGCCTGTTATTGGTAAAATGCACTAGAATGAAGGCTTTTCTAGCAATTGTGGACTAATTTCCTGCAAAAGACTTAATTACCTTTAGCTTTCTGTGGAGAAGTGACTTCTTTTTCAAGAATGCACTAATTTCTTTCTCTCTCGCGCTCTATTCTTTGGTAACACTCCATTGGAACATGAAAGGTTTGCAAATTAGAGCAAGTTTTCCTGTGCTTTATTTAACAGCTTAACAGCTTAATTCTGAGCCAGTTTGTGGAAAACCTCAATACTAACACCTTCAATGACTGCACCTTTCAATAAGCAAACTGAACTACAAACTTAATTCAGAATTGAGTGCATGCATCCAGCCATAGGCTCAAGGACACAGAGCATGAAATACATACTGTAATGTAAGGTTTACAAAATAGGTCAGCGGTGTGAACAAGTAATGTAATGTGGAAATACTGATATACACTCAATGGCTATTTTATCAGGTCCAACTGTACAATCTAATGCAGCCTAATACAGACGTTCTGCCATGAATTAACATTATAATCCCAAAGTTTTTGTTAAAACTGTCAGAAAGACGTTAATTCTACTATATGTTTATTATTGAGGTCATATTGGGTGGTGGAGTCATAGAGTGTATTATATTATAAGGTGTGTCAAACATAAATGAGGGAGGCGCTTACAGCTAAATATATGATTACTGTGGTCACACACATAAATGCAGCAAATAGACATAAAGTGAAAAAATACTTTGGGCGCATCAAGGTCAGAGCCTAGAAGCCAAGCAACAATGCTGTACATTTTCTAAATCCGCTTTCTGTAATCATCCGTGTAATATGGGTTGGTTGACTGAAGGGTACTTGTACAAGCCGCAGAACCCCAAACTGCTCTCAGTGAGCAGGTCAGGGCCTCGCACAACAAGGTTGGCTGTGTATGTGTGTTCATGCCGATCAACGCAAGGCTATATGAAGTATTTTGCCTTATTCCAGTTAAGCGTTAAGTGTCCGGTATTCATGTGAGGTCCTATTGTAAGGAAGTCATAGGTAAAAAAAAAAAGCTCAGAGTTGAAGCTGTACATGTTTTTGCATTTAATTTTATGTTGAAGATTCAACAGGTTTTAAACTCTTTCTCTAGACTCACCGTCTTAAAGTCCATGTTGTATTTCTTCCTGACAGGTAGTTTTGATCTGTTATCAGTGAAAACTTTACTCGTAATTTGAAACGGTCTGTGTCAGGTACTGTACTGTACACATCCAGCTGTTTGTGTGTGATTATTGAGCATTTTCTTCATCTGATCTCAAGCATTTACTGGAATTAAAGATTTTCATGAATCTGATTTGATGATTGAACCTCATTTATGTTACTGGAACCCAACATATGCACTGGTTGAATTGCTATTGTCTGATGATACAAGCATATCATATGTGTCCTAATACAGCAATGATAAAATAATCAATACAATTCACTAAAATCACCAAAATGTTTAGGTTACAATACTGTGAGGAAACTGTGTTTTTGTGTGTGTGTGTGTGTGTGTGTGTGTGTGTGAGAGAGAGAGATAATGGGAGTGAGACAGACCCCAGAGGGAACAGTTGGCTTTGAATAGGCAGATGTATTTGTCTAAAACAATCTTCCCTTTGCAGGTTTACTCAAGCCATGCTTGCAGTAATGTGTTTTTGACTCCCATTGACTCCGAATTGCATTTCATTGAGCACTCTGCAACCCACTTCCCTCTCTTGCTCTCTTTCTCTCTCTTTCTTTCTCTTTTCCTCTTTATTGCATCCCATCAGCCGTGGGGGAACAGCCCAGCTGCTGCTGTGATGCCACTCACGGCCAATGCGCCCTGACAGGTTCCAATTAAGTTGGAAAATGTAACGTATGAATATTAGAAAATACTCTGACACAAACATCATCTCCTTCTTTTGTTGCATTATGCAGCTTGTAGTTGGGGTCTCTGCTGGTCCACCATTTCCATAAAGTTTATTTCTCCTCTGACTCGCATTCCCTGGTGCTTCCTCGCTCACCTAAGTCTGTCTGTTAACAGTTGTAAATATGCCATTCATGCATATACAAAGTCTCATTTAAGTGAAATTGGTGTGAATGAAAATTGGGACTATTTGACTTCTGATGCTCATTTAAATAAACATCTGTGGGTACAGGAAAGAAGTGAATGGAGATTTGTCACAGGAGAACTTATAAACACGTACACACCTGTATGATACCTCTTTTTCTATGTGCTCTGAATTATATCAGTAGTAGCTGAATAGCTAGAAATTGCCATTTTGTCAGACAATAAAATCTGAATAGCATTACATATACTATACAATTTTTTAGCTTTTTTTTTTTTGCCTGGGTGCATTTGTTTAAGACTGAACTGGCAACCCCAATACTGGCAGCTCTGTGGTAGTTACATCAACGCATGGCTCAGTAGGGCAGCTTCATTCTGACAGACTTCCGTTGCCCCTGTGCTGAATGAGAGCATTCCTCTCAGCTGCCAGTTCCTGCAGGTGTGTGTATGGGTGTTTCACACTGTGAGAGCCACAAGGCTGAGCCAGGGCCCCATCGTTGGGCTGTAGACCATGTGTGACCTCATCTCAACCTGGCAACTCACTTTGCCTCACTGAGAGGGATTGCCAATCTTACAGTCTGTCTGCCTCCTGGAAGTGTATTTGTCCATTTACCTCAGTCCGCTGCATCTGAACTCCTTTTAAAACAGGATAATGTAGGCTAAGTCATGGGCAGCAAAGGAAGAAACAGTCAAGTGAAAAAAGTGAAGAGAGACGACAGTGTATGTAATATATGTCAGGTGGCAGCTGAGCTGGTTCACATGTGAAACAACAGCAAACAACATTTTTCTTTACAGTTTTACAAATGTCACAAAAAAGATGTATCTTGAAATCTTGTCAAAACCTCTCTAAATCATCTTAATGAACGGAGGATTTATAGACAGAGCTGCATCATAAATCTTTGGAATGAGACACCAAGACGTCCCTTTCTCCCCCACATCATTTTAACTGTGGTGAGTGCCAATCACACAGATCTCTGACATTTCTTTTTGTCAGTGTTTTCTCTAGAAGCCTGACAGTGAGGATGTATTGTACATTCAGTATGTACCAATGCATACAAATTTTGCTGGACCTTACCCAATTAGGTAAGTCAGTCGTCAAAATCTTTTTTTTTTTTGCACAGCACCAACTCATCCATTATTGTTAACTCGCAAGCGTCAAATACCTGTTCAACGAACAAATGTCCAATTATATGGGTCTATCACTAGTAGCTGTAGTCAAACATAGGTTTTACATACAGCTAAAAACATGGTAGTCAGCGTTGTCTGTCACCTTGCACAACACAGCCCTGAGATGTCACATTCTCTGTATTTTGGATATCTTCTAAATGGGGCTGACTGTTCCACACTGTAACTGTTTTTCTTATCAATATACCTAGTTGAACTTTCATCTAGTATTTTCTTCAGATAATTTTAGGGAGGTGAAATAAAATATTTTTCCAAATGTGACCTTTTTTTGTTGTTATCACCACTGGAATTTATCCCATCCATGTAAACATCTGTTTTCCAGGATTGGAATAATTGATTATCTCTTAATTATTTGACTTGACTATTTGCCAGTGACCACAGGAACACATGCAAATACTTGGAACACTGAAGATCAGCATGCAGACACAGTGGTCTCTCATGTAACAAATATTCAATAATTTTTGTCAGCCTTAAAAACACTGTGATACTCAGATACACCTTCCAGGATCCTCTGGAGTTCGACACTGAGTATGACAGATTACCCAGTGTGAACTGAAGATCCGCTGTGTCTTTATTTGTACTGATGGTCTAACTCACAGCTGAAACAATAAGAAATTGTTTTATTTTCCAAAGAGTTTTCTGCGTGACATGTTGCCCATAGTATTTACCCAGGGACTTCAACTCTGTTGTTATTGTAGTACCTGTGAGGAGATCAATACACACAATGTGTGAAATTGTTTTACACACAGTAAACACAATCTTTAAATAACACTGAAGATTAGATTAGATGCACATTCTGGAAATGGTGCTGTGTTCTTGGTAGTGCCCAGTGTTGCCTTGTATTTATATTCAGCTTGAACAGAACGAGGAAACTAACTTTTTCCCCCCAAGTTTAGTTTAATTGGAGTTCATATTTTATTTATTTATTTATTTTATTTTATTTTCCTAGACTTAGATGAAAAATGACAGAGATGACTCAGAATCTACTGTAAATAATGTCAGAGGAAACTAGTTTATGTAAAATATCAGGATAAATTACATTGACTGGCTTTGACTGTTTCTCTGATATCCTTAACCTTTTTCTATTAGATGAAGTAAAAATATGATGACTGGGGCTCTGCTAGGGTCAAGGCTGACAGGCTATAGTCTCAACTTGGATAGCCAGAAGTCAGAGCCTTGGCATGCATTTCTACATGCATGGATGTGATGGTTGCATCTGACTAGACCAAAGAAAGCTGTGAAATCTGTTTTTTTTTATGTGCCCTCTACACTAAGTCTTACAGACGACACAAAGATGAAAAATCATCTTAAAGGCATTACACATATGAAGGAGAGTGGAGGGAGCTGAATTATATGTTGGCAACGTGGGCAAAAGAACAGTGGTTTTTGATAGAGAATATTTGTGCGTGTGTGTGTAAGTGAGGTGTGTGTACAAGGTGTGTGCACTGTCCATCAGAGAGATATTGAGCAACCAAAGATAGATGTGTTTTTCAAGTAACTTAAATGCAGCACTCCAAAATAAAATCTCCACCATTCTGCAGTTGTTGTTCAAATGTCTATTTTTTTCTGGCTACTTCCACTTCTCCTTAAATCTCTTTCTGTGTTCTCCCTGTTGACATCCAGCAATATAAAGGCACATATAACCACAACATTTCCCAAAGCGAGTGTTGACTAAAAACCACCGAGTGCCAGAACAATGGGGACAGGTTTGTCACCTCAAGGCCCAGAAATCGACTAGGGAAATGTTTCATTTTTGTGCCAGAACCAAGCGGGGGAAGTGGGGTTTAGGGGGATGAATGTGACTTTTATATGGAACATTGTTTGTGCCTCTATCTCCATTACCATAGGCAGTTCATTATGTGTTGGTGGCATACTGCTGGTTTCAGCACTGCCTTGCCATGATAGATTTATAATTCCTTAGCAACATTCAGTAGATAAAATTATGTGTTTCGAGTGGACTCTGTCAATGTTTCTCTCAGTTATTCTGGTTTTCTATTGCTCTTTGATTTTCAGTCTCAGTTTCTTGCTTTTTATTGTCTTTGTGCCTGCTGGTCAATATTTCCCTCTTTGTATCTCTATGTTTCCATCGGTGTGTTTCACTCTTGCGCTCCCTCTCTAAACCCTATCAAAGCAGCAGAGTCCATCACTAGAATGAGAAAACTGTATCTCGACACACAGGGGTTGTTATTTTGGCCACAAGTGCTTCAGCAGTAATATGTGGTCTGCTCTCTAATGTTAACCTCAACCAAAGGTGGACCTCAACAGCCTATTAATCTTTGGAACACATACACACAGCTACGTACTTTAAACACACTGACTTGAGCTTATGTGTGTCCACAAATGCAAACATGAATTCACAACATACCATCTCTTTTGCTCTGCTTTTCCTACATGACTTGCTGCAGCCAGTTGACCGTAGCACTGGGAAAACAGGTTTTGTAATGGGATCAGTGGCCACTGGCAGGCCCTTTCACCTACAATCTCATCACACATGCTTACAGTAAGTGGATGTGAGATGGACTGAGAGTAAGAGCAATCGTGGATGGGGGAATGGACTCATTTAAGGGCTGATGAAAGGCTGGTGTTTTACTCCATGTGATCTATGAATCAATGACAAAAAGCAGCTCATAAATCATGCTGAAAGATGTGAGATTGAGGACACTGATCCGGTCTCATTGCTATGAATTCTGTAATTTGTGAAATATAAAAATCCAAATTATGCACATTTGATTTCCTTAATTGGTAGGACAATTTAGATGTGGTTTATTTAACATACTGCAAAACATGTCATACTGTGCATGAACTACTGTATATAGCTGTTGATCCATAGTAGGCAGTGTTGGTGTGTTGATGATTAGCAAAGGAGAGACATGCATTCATTAAAAGTGATTGGTTCTATTTATATATGCATAATTTTAGGCAAAAAATAAAATAAAATATTTCAAATTAGTGGCCATGGGTTCATGTCTACTCTCTAAATGCTCTCAGAAGGTAGAAGGAAGTGATATATGATGATAATGATATATTTAGTGAGAGAAGATGTAGATGGTTAATCTGTGAGAGCAGGAGCAACTATATTTAGATGAGTATATGGACACTCATCTAAAGAAACACAGTATCTCACTGTTTGAACACTGAGTAGACTGTCATTGATTTTCATGTTGGATTTTAGCCTTTGCTTAAAAATACATCAGTCAGAGAGATGAAGGAGAAGGTCTTCAGAGGCACAAGAAAGGAAAAACCAGACTGGGATTCTTTTACAGATTTACCCTTTACTCCAAGCTGCTACACAAGCACTGTACATTTATATATATATTTATAAACACTACGCAAGGATTTCTGTGCTTCTGAAATGACCTGCTTCTTACCCCACGTAAGTTTAAATTGTATTAAATCAGGTTTGTTTTATAAGAAATGGGGGGAAAAAAATAGTGAGGTTGAAAATCCCATTTGCAAAGTGAACTGTGGTACATGGTATCCAGCAATGCTACTAGACAAAGATAACTGAAAGCGGGACAGGAACAGCGAGGTTACAGACAAATCTAATTAGATGGAGGGAGGGGCAGTGATAGAAGAGAGAGTGAATCTGAGTGAAAAAAACCGAGAGAGAAAATGCCAGAGGGGGAACTGACTCATTTATCACCACATTCCCTATTTTTTACTTTTCAACTCCTTAGGACATTTTTGGAATTCTGTAAACACAGTCCAAGTTTGTTGAGTCAATATAAAAATATAAAAAATAAATTAGTGAAATATATTGTTTTGTTTTTTTAAGACAGAAGGTGGCTTAACAGGTGGCAATCCAACCCTCCAAGCATCTTTCTGCATGCCGTGTTGCTTCTTCTAACTCCAACGGGTTACTTTTAATAGTTAAAATTAACAAGCTTTCATGTCATTATGAGATAAAGTCCTCCCAAAGAAGAGTGAAGCTTTGATTTTAGACCTTAATACAAGGACAAAAATCCCTTTCATCTGCCATTTAATGTGATTAGACTGAACTTAATGAGGGTAACATGGTGGTACAGTGGATAGCACTGTTGCCTCTCAGCAAGAAACACCAGAGTTTGAATCCATGGGTCAGCTGGGTGCCTTTCTCTATTTTTATTTTTTATTTTTGTATGTTTTCCCTGTGTCTCCGTGGTCTCTTTTTAGGTACTCCAGCTTCCTCCCACCATCCAAAGACATGCAGTTAGATTCTAAAATGACCGTTGTTGTGAATGGTTGTCTCTCTCTGTATGTCAGCCCTGTGATAGACTGGTGACCTGTTCAGGGTGTACCCCACCTCTCACTCAGTGACAGCTGGGATAGGCTACAGCACTTCCGTGACCCTTAAGAGGACAAGCAGTTAAGATAATGGATGGATGGAACAACAAGGCAAATGAGTTCACCCTATTCATGTTGTGGGTAGTGAAGCAGCTACACAATTTCAACTCTACAGGCTGTGACTGCTCATTGCTCAAGAACATATTTGGGTGTGGTATTCCTTCAAGGCTACACAAGTAACTTTTTGAACAGGCTAAGCAGGAAAGTGAAAGTCAACATGCCAGGCTATAGATTAGATGTAATGAATTCAGTGAGGCAGGGTCTCTGCCCTTTTTAGAAGTCTGTTCACTTTGGTTGGCCTCTGCTGTGCACACATATGCCCTTTGCCCACCATGCCATGAGTCAGATGAACAGCATTGTAAGTTAGCCTGAGGTAGCCAGTCACTTTCTCAAATGTGGTTCAGGCAGGGAAATGTCACAGTGAAGTACATTTGTAGAAGGACTGAAAGGGAAGAAGAAGTTTACATGAGTGTATTTCTTTCTCATCCTCAGTTACACAGACAGCTCTAACAAGACCTCCTGAGACTCTGTGCTGCAATTTAGTGCTCAATCTGTTTTAAAACTTATAAAAGAACAATGCATCATGTACTGGGTGGGAGTCGGGTCTCTACTTATTGCTCACTCCCTGTTTCCATGTTCAACAGAAGTATGACTACTTCTGTTGAGCAGACAACTGTAGAGCGCTGGTTGCTGCAGGGCATTCTGGTTGTTGCAGTATACCCATCCTGAAATTGAGTTTGCAGAGCAGAGTGTGTAATGGAAGCAAAGCAGACAAACAAGCATGTGTTATGCATCTTTGTTATTTGTCAAGTTTAAAATTTAATTCTATTATGCAAATAGGGACAGTCGATTGAAACACTTGGGATGTTTTTTTTATGTTGATGTGTGTATGTAGTTGCACATGCAAGAAACCAAGATGTGACACTTGTTGTTCCATTTAATTTCCCTTCTCTTCCTCCTCACACTTTGTCATGACAGTGGAAAACACCCCATATTCCTTAGGGTGACGGTAAACTTACTTCACTATGTCAACAAATAAGATATGTGTTTCTCTTTTTCCCCAAGTGACAAACTCAGTATCAATAAACACAAAAACAGACAGACTTCAGGAAAAGTATATACAAAAACACACACAAGAAAAGTAGAAAAACAGTAATCAATAAAATATGATACTGTAAACTCATAGAAAAAAAGAAGAAAAAGTAAAATTACAGTGTAATTGTACATAAAAAAATTGTATTTTAAGGAACAGGGTGGATGGTTTATGGATCCTTCCTTCTGTTAGTGTCTGGCCACATCACCTCATCAAAATCACAAACAATTCCATGCCGGCATTGCTATCTGCAAAAAGTGTAACATTGACGTGCTTCTGAGAGGTCTATGCAGGTTTGTCTCTGGCTGTTACCATTCTAAGTCTAATGGCATGTTGTGCAGAAATGAGCTTTGCAGGTAGGTAAAGCTTCATGGGAAGGTGTCCAGCTCACATAGCTCAGCATGTTGCAAAGCAGCTTTATGTGGTTTTTCAACAACTATCATCATCAATTAGCATATGGTTGTCAGAAGCAGCTGTCATCTCACTGGCTTCAGTGTAAGCTCTGTGCTAGCTTTTGGAAGTAGGGAAACCTTTTTGTTTGTGGTGAAAACAGAAGGAAATGCCAGACATCAACTAGTAAACAAGGTTTTGATATGAATGTTAGCTTGCAAAATATTGCTCAGCGGAGTCTGTGGCAATCTGTAAATAAGGAGACCAAAGGGGAGAAATGTCTAATCGTCCTTGAAAAGGATGTGCCACAGTTTTTTAATATCTTCTGCCCTGATGCCCAGAGGTATTGCAGCAGGGTGGGCGGAGTGGGGAGGTGTGTGTGGCGGGGGTGCTGTCGGTGCCGGGTGATGGGGCATTACTCTCGCGCCATTGACTTCATTACAGTCCCCCTCACATATCCATCCCTCACCCTCTCTAAATGCCCTTGCCAGCCTCTAATTCACTTAATTCCTTGATTATCAATTCTGACGGCATTCGGGCAGAAAGGTCAATACTTTTGGTGGCGTGTACCTGAACTTTACAACACTGACTCTAAATTGAAGGAGCTGGCTTTACCAAAGCAATGCAGAAGGGATGGAAAACATTATGTGCTGCAATCATACACTGGCAGTTGGATTCATTAAATTTTCTTGGTTCGCACACTCACAGGCACATTGTAAGAGAACACAAGAAAAAGTATGCATCAGCACACACAAGGACAAGGAAAACAGAGCATGAACACACCACAAGCGCGATCCTACACTTGCTACCAACACCATTTCTCGCTGTTTTTTCTCTTTGCCTATCCCTTTGATGAAATCGAGGTTGCCATGCCGTGACTGTACACGGCAGACGCACGAACAAGTGTTTCCCCCTGAGGAGATGCGATCTAAATAGGAAAGCAACATGACAGCTTTGCTCTGAACGGCTACATAATCAAACACCACACCCACTGTGACACACTACAACTTCTGTTAGGGAGTCTTTCCAGCCCCTGCCTATGCATGTATAGTACAATTATCAACTTCAACTTTAGAAATCCTGCATCTGGAGTTGAATGTCCTTTTGTTTTTTGCTTAAGTTTCACTTAAAAAAAAAAGTAGTTCTATATACAGTATATGAAGTCTAGTTTTATAGTCTAGTTCGAGTTTAGTACTTTTTGTATTTCAATTTGAAAAAAAACAATGTTTAATTAAGCATAATGATGTTTTTGAGGTTCAAGTAAGCTATAATATCATGTCATTTGTGCACATCCTATCCCATCCTCAAACAAAACTGTTCTGATGCTCTTTTTACAGCAGCTTTGTTTAAGCACAGTGTCTCAGTCTGGTGCGTTATTTCCACCAATGCTAGGTCTGGTATTTTGGTGTGGGTATATCTTTCTGCTATGTCTGAGCACGTCTTAATGTGGGCAGAGGAGATGTCTGCAAACACAGGTGTTAAAAGACACTAAAGACTTAAAGGTTGCATGAAATGCACCTTTTCAGGAGTTAAAAAGGGGTCCCTGGAGTCCTAAAAAGAATGGCGAGCCTCCCACACTAGTTGGGCCAAGTTGGCTTCAGCAGAGTGTTTCTGCGTGGTAAGTTAAACACTTTCTCATCTACATTTTTGTGTGTGGGTACATAGGCTAAAGTATGGCCGTGGATACAACTTGCCCCGTGTTTGTGATATGTTATGTGGTTATCAGTTACGCTATCAATAAACAAAGCCACTGTGTAATTAAACATGGGAGCAAACCATTGACCCTTTGCTTCACTGCCGTTTGGTAGTACATTTAGCGATTTGTCTTTTTCAGTACAGCCAACCACACTACATCTTTCCAATGGCTATGGCCATATGTCAGCACAACCATAAAAAGTAGGATGACTATAATCAATACAAATGTTTAGTAACATGGCCTAAATAGTAACAGAGGCATAATCTGGGCCAGTTTAGCCTGTCACCACAGTTAGATAAAACTGAATTCTTAGCTGGTAAATTGCGTTTTATGCTTCATCTGCGTGAAAGTGATCTGTCATAAATCTGCAAGCCCCTGTTTGGGACGTATGACTCACTCTATATTCAGAAAAGATGTCACTTTGGGTGAACACTTATAGTAGTTGAGCATCTTGTTTATTTGTGTGTACATAATGTGTGTGGGGATGTGTGAGTGATAGAGACACAAAACAGACAAATGTGCATATGTGTGAGTGTGTATAAGAGAGAATTAACTGTGTGACAGGTAGAAGGTGTGAGACAAGAATGTGTGCATTTTCTTGTGTATTTTTACACGGTGACTCAGACTCAGATACGTTGAGAGTAACGGCTAAAAGTCTTAGTGGACCGTCAGAGTTGATAATCCCGCACACACACACACACACACACACACACACTCACACAACACACGCTCCTGTGCAAGAATGTTAGGGTGGAATCTGTTACACTACATGCAAAGCACTACCCAGCTTCAAACAGCTTGCCTGGGTTGACTTGGCTGAATCATCCTAGTAGTTTGGCTTAATTTCATCCCCTTGTTTTTTCTTTTGCCTTTTTCTTCATCAATCTCATTAATTAGTAATTTCAACCTGAGCAGAATTTATCCCACCTGATCCCCTTTTCTTTGATGGTAATATTTGAGCTCTACAAATAGTTGAAATGAGTTGTGGTTTTTTAGTTTGTGATTTGTCATTTATGTTAACTTTGAGCATACAATCATTTTATTAAAAGAAAACGTAATCGGGTTGCAATTACGTTCTCTACAAAAACGTAATAAGGATTGCGGTTTAGTTGTATATGAACATAATTTGTAGGAGATGGAGGTTATTATAGAGGAGTCAAACTGTCTCGTCTATCTATCTATCTATCTATCTATCTATCTATCTATCTATCTATCTATCTATCTATCTATCTATCTATCTATCT
>JAUYWH010000013.1:13724435-13737127 GCA_034779795.1 Ctenopoma multispine
TATCTATCTATCTATCTATCTATCTATCTATCTATCTATCTATCTATCTATCTATCTATCTATCTATCTATTCATGTGTATGCATGCCACTCTGAGAAAAGGTGGTGTGCCTGAATGAAACTAGAGATGCACACATCATCCTCTCCCTGCCCAGGTGCTGTGTGCCAGGCACTTCATTAGCCCAGCTCTGCAGATGGATGCCGATGGAAACAAGCTTTTTGAGTTTCATTCTTTGTGACTTGTTGTTCATTAAAATCAAATTATGTGTCAGGAAGCATAACTTGTACGTGCAGTAGTGCAGTTATTGCTCAACAAGGTCTTTGTCTTGCACCAGTGCGTGTCTGTGTTTGTCTTACACAGTCTGCCAGACCAATTCTGTTCATTGTGCTTATTCTGTGCACCTGACAGCTACATTTGTGACAAAGTTTTTCTTTTTGAATTCTCTGCTGAATAACAGTTTCTTTGACTGGTATTTAATTTCATATGGTTGTGCATTAGTTGACATGTGCAGACAATTCACCTCTTATTATCAATTTATGGTGTCATAGTGTAGATGTTTTACTTTAATATGGAGCATAATAAATATTTTTTTAGGGACAATGGTAATACTGCTTCTGTTAATTAATTAAGTGAAACAAAATTGGTCATATTTTGTATCACTCTAAATGATCTAGATTTAATCATATACTCAGTTAATGGTGTTGTTATGTCTTCATAACTCACTATCACTTTGATTTGAAGGACCAAGAGAAATTGAATCCTGCTCAATTTGATTGACTGACAACCACAACATGATTCTGTTAGTGCCACAAAGTCAGAATAATGAAGAATACTGATTATTACATGTGTAAACTCTCTTATCAGCCATAAGTGAAATGCAGTCCTGTAGCCTTGACTGGCCTCCACCAGAGGATGAAAGGATGGGGAATACTGCTGCAAGAATCGGTGGCCCCAATCTAGTCTCTGCTCTTGAAATAATCGTTAACCTGAGACTAAAGTTCTGTTTGTGTCTCACTTTGTCACGGTCTTTTTTCTTTCTGGTTGTCTTTAATTCTACAGTCTCACTTTTAGCACATACTAGTCAATGACTAACTAACATGGAATGTGCAATCAAAAACAGTGGTGCCATCCCCAGTACATCTTTTGTTTTATACACAACAAAACAAGCTGTTATAAACAAAACTAGGTAGGTAGCACATGTGGTACATTATACTATCAGTCTGAATAACAATAAATGAATGGCCTTATACAAAGAAAAACAATGCACATCTTTTCTTTCCAGTAAAATAGATTGCCAGCTCACTCACATATTTACAAAAATTAAAAAATTACTGATATTATACATTTAGTTAAAAAACTTCAAGAATGTAGTTAATAATCCAATTCAGTGGATTTACAGAGGAAGTCATAAACATTTGCAGGTGCCCTGTGTACGGGGATGCAGTTACATAGCTGGCGCACAGTCAGGACACAAGTCGTTGATTTGGCTAAAACACCTGCTACTGTGGTAATACACCTCCACACATTATTTCTAATCAGTCACTTAGTCTAAAGTATTTTAACATCAGCTGTTTCCGCCATGGCTGCAGCTACAATAAAAACAGTGCATAAATGTAATTGCCTTTGATTCCAGCTAGATGTCTGCCATTATTGAATTAGTCAGCACTGGCTGGTTAGAATCAATATCAATGTTATCACAGGGCCCCAGGTGAGCAAGATATAAGAAGAAAATCAGGTGTGACAACAACTCCTAAGTCATCAATAGAGTCGCCTCCTCTCCTTTTCTTGCCATTGACCAGATATTGAAAGCTGATGAGGGAAGAATTGATCTCCTCTCTTACTTATTCTCCCTGAGAGGTGACTTAACAGGGGCAGTGAGCAAAAGGCAATCAGAGGAAATGGGTGATAGACAGAGAATAGGAAACAAAGAGGGGGAGAGGTGCAAGGTAATTAAGCAATCTGAAAGGGAGTAGAGTCGTCATTAATTGGAGGCATCTGGGGGCTCTGGAGTAATCAAGAAGAAGGAAAACTGAGTCTGTTCTGATACTGATCTGTACATCACCTTGGTGTACAGGGGTTACAGAAATTGGAAACTGCATGGTTCCAACTCTGCTTCTATTACTACATGGTGTTAAATACAGTTAGTTCCCACTGTAAACCTGGTCAGATCAGCTGTCTTTATTCATGACCACTAGACACACTGTGATTGTTTAAAACACCTGTATTTTACTCCAGCATTGTTGGTGATATTGCAATAGTCTATGCTTTTATTTAGTATATAGCTCTGACATAATTAAATAATAACTTACATTTAATAAAAACATTTAAACTTAAAATAAAAAACAAATAGACTTGGACTTTTATAGACACCATGTGTTTTTCAAGTCACATCATTCTTCATTAACACATTTTTATTCATAATTCACAGTTTACATTTTAATGGAATCCACGGTAGGAACCCTTTCTGCATTATTTGGCGGTCTAATGACATGTAAGTAGGGGTGGGCAATATTTCGAATGTACTCCATGTATCTCGACTGGATCCACGTGCCTATATCGTGACTTTACCTGTGTGTGTGTGTGTGTGTATACATAACGAGTAATATGTGTTGGCGTGTGTTATGGCACAATACAATTCAGTACATTTATGGAGATTACCATACTCTGATCACTTGCAGCCTCAAGCGTGATCATCATCATGTTGGAACTGTATTTGGACTTAATAATCTTCATGTGTGAAAATGCTGAGTATAATAAATAAGTAGAGCTGAATACTGCAGTGAAAAATGCAGCAGGTTTTGTCATGTTACTTCTGATGTGTGAGTAAATTCTGAAACGGTCAGAGGGCACGTGACTTCAGCTGACTGTCAGCCTGTAGTGTTGTATCTCATTCTCAACTGCAGACGAGTTGAACAGTTTTGAAATTTCAAAGTATGGATATATATATATATATATATATTGTGTATCATGACATAGCTTAAAAATATTGCGATATTATTTTTAGGTACATAGAGCTGTGATATATGTGACATCAAAGCTCTGATATGAGACTACAGTATTGAGATTATTAGATTTATTTTTTCAGTGATGCGAAATGTCAAATGCTGTCTTGTTTTCCTCCTCTTTCAGTAATATAATAGAGGCAGTTGAAGTATTTAAAATTAAAGTGGATTGGTGTCATTTGATCTTTGTTGCACCTTCTGGCACCTAGTACTACTGGTGATATCTCATCCTTACACATATAGTTTGAGTACATCAACTAGCTGTGAGGCAAAACAATCTATGAAATACATAGCTGTGCATGATGAATGACATAAAACAATTCAAAATCAATCCGAATTTTAAACGTGTTCCAGTGGAGCACCAGCTTTATTGAGAGTCAATTTCAACTAGATGACATTTTTATTTTCTCTGCTTTCCTTGCACCTTGATATTCACGTCATGTCTTCAGAAAAGCCCTAACAGAGAATCATTGGGTCTTGTCAGCCAGCAGGAAAGTTAGACCATCAAAGATAATTGCATGCTAATGTTCAATAAGCCTTGTAAGTCGCTGCAGATAAGTGTGGCTGCCAAACAGCCTTGCCAGGGGAAAGCACATCTAATCCCTTGGCTGTGGCCGGGGAAAATTAATACTAAGCTCCTTTGGCCAGCCACTTTCAGTGTGGTGGTAGAAACAATTACACAACGGGCCACCAGAGCACAATTAATGAATAACAGGGGAGTTACCCAGATGTGTGCATTCAAATACAGATACATCTACTGCAACTGTAGCTGTACAAACAGTTAAAAATCATACAGGAGGAGGAGAAGCAGATGTTTATGCAGGAAAGACCTTGTTGTTTCATGAATCTAAAAATTCATCACCTTCACCCCTCCATTTGGTTGAATGATCTGTTCACATTGTGGTCTGTACCTGTAGAACAGCTAATTAAAATAAGACATAAAACACATCATATGTCACGGCTGAATGGGCTCTTTGGCTATTTTCGGGTAGATTCTTTAATAACAAAATGTATAATCATAGTCATCATAAGTACATATTTGTGGACTTTTAAGATTAGTATTATTATCATATTTCGGTCTGTTAATTGGCATGTTTGATTGTGATAAGATATTGTATATTTTGTTCTCAGTTGGATACAGTTAGGAAGCAGGTAGTAGGTGGGCTTGGAGAAAAGCATTTGTGGCTTTGAAGGCTATCCAGTAACACTTTTTCAACAGCTCACAGAGTACCTTCAAATACTGTAGTGTTATTAGCAAGGCATTTTAAAGAGAGGCTGTATCTTATCAAAGGAAATAAAACAACAACAAAAAAACAGACACTTTAGCCATGTTTTCAAGCCTTGTCTCTCTGGTACAGACACTTTTATTTTCAGTCCAGCAGTGTACACAGGCTGCAACTACCATATATAAGTCTGCTTTCTTCAGTTTTATGTGCAGAGCTACAGTGATTGTGTGCATCCAAACAGCCTCCATACTGTGCCCGAATGCATCATGTGTAGGCACGCACAGGGTACATGTCAGTGCCTGTAATGCATTCATATTGCAGCTACTTGCATCTTCCTTTTGCATCTTCGGCACTCCTACTAAAAATGTAAGAATAGATGCAAGAAAAAGAGGCAAAGAGAGAGGAACTACTTTATTTTTTAGAAAAATTAGACATGATTTCGCCTGAACTGTCATCTGCAGCTGTTCACTGAAACACACTCCTCTGTGACTGCAATATTCACAATACAGACTTAAAGATAAAAGAATAGTAGATTTTAAAGAGTCAAGAAGAAAGTTTAGTGTTTAGTTTTTTGTTATACAGTTAACATCTACTACTTTTACCTAAACACAATTTAAAACTGCTATTTGTCTGTCCACTTCAATGTGAAGCTTCAATTAGGTTGTGACCTAGATTAAATCAATCAGCTACAGGGTGCAATCACCATAAGGTTTCCAGTAAATGTCATCATTTCTTGACTCTCGCTAGTCGGCACAGAAATAAGAACCCAAATGACTTTTATAGGAGGAGTTATAGAATAGAAAGAAAACATATTTTCAATACACACACCTGCTTAATTTCCTTCTCTTCTTCTCTAGTTATTTAATTATATTTAAATTATTGACAGCCTTCTATATAACATATTTGTGTAATAGAATAATTCTATTGAAAACAAAAATCCAGCAGTGATGATAAACTAATGGATAATCTGCAGTAAATCTTTTTGTTCTTAAACAACAACCCTCACCAGCTCTATCACTCTTTTATGTTTACAGCTGGCTCCTGTAGAGTCAAAACAGGTTACATTTTCCACACACATTTATGTCATTTTAATTGTTTTTCTTATTTGGCTTAAATTAAAGTTAGGAGTAGGATCATATAATAACTGAAATATATCCATTGTTCTTCACATTAAAATCACAATATTAATCAATGTGGAAAAAACATGTATAATATTTTGTCCTACAATCTTCCAGTGTCCTCTTGATGTTGTTCTACCTTTGATAGGTGGTGCAAGTCATTGATTTACTACCTGTATCAAGTATCAGTCAAAGCCTTCAAAGAGAAACCCCTGAACTGTCTTTGCAGCTCCCCGAGAGATTATTTAGTGTTTCCTGAAGAAACACCAATCCTATGTAATATTAATTTTGGTTCCAAGTTATGAAAGAGATGTAAATAAAGATGAGCCTTAATTTGGCTCAGGTGTAATTTATCATGGACAAAATAACTTTCTAACTCTTTCTTGCAATTCAAGCCTTCTTCTCTTCTTCAAATCCTCGGTCTCTCTTAGCTTTTTCTTCTTTCCTCTCTCTCTGTCCTATACCCCAGTTCGAATGCAGTGCTGACACACACTTATAAACATACTGTACATTATATTGCAACATACATGTATTGCAACACATACATAGGCAGCACAAAGGCAGCACGCTACATTTTGTCTGACCACTGCAGCTCCGCTCCGTAATTTATTGCTGAGTCTGATATTGTATTACAAGATGTATTTGCTCAGTCATCTAATAAGAACATAGATTAAAAGCAACATTGAATTCATTAGTTGCATCCCATCTGATTGCTTGGCCTCCCTGTGTGTTAGCTTATATCTTCTTAAGCGTCAGCGCCTGGTTATTTACATTCACCCGGTAAGGCTTCAAACAGATTATAATCGATCTGGGGCGTGATGAAAAGGGTGGTCCTGTTGCAAATTAAAAGGAATGCACAGTGACAAGGACGGCTGAATCTCAAGCAGTTCGTCTTGGAGCGTGTGCTGCAATAAAGAAGCGCAATAACTTGAATGTCTAATACATAAGAGCAGCCTAAGACACTTGCCACAAACTGTTTAAATCTGAGCAGAGATCTTGTCTTGAAACATTAGAATTACACTTAGAACCTACAGTCAAATGACAACCACCAAAAAATAAACCACGCACTTGCATGCACATTCAAAACTTCCAATCGAAAATGAAAAGCTTTTTAAATTCTATTCTTAGGGATATCTTGCCTTAATAGAGATGGATTTCTTCATTGTCTTAGTTATACCCAATTGTACATAACCTTAAAATACATTTTAGCATGCCGTGCTGCTCAAGGTATTAGAATGAAATTGTAAATCCCATCATGGACTGTTTTGACAACAAAGTTAGTTAACTCACGGAGGACCAATGAACAACAGTAACGCACTCAGACAAAATGCCTCCAGCACTTTATTGTAGTCATCTCCCTGCCTTACATATAAACATTCAGCCTGTCTGCTTGTCGGTGTGTCCTCCTGCAGTTTAATGGAATAAATGATCTTACTGTGCTGACAGTTTCAAATATGTCTGTTGTTTATTTCTTGGAGTCCCCTAAATGACATCATTTCACTATCTGACAGAGCCATTCAGAAATACTTCTTTGTAAAAAAAGAAGACAAGGCAATCTAGATTTCAAATTATTACAACTTACATTACACTGAACAGATCCTTCAGATCAGATTCTTGATCCTTCTCTAATTACAGTATGCTGCCGTGTAAATTTCTGACACTGACTAAAGTGTGGACTAAAACTTTCAAACTCAAACCAAATTTAGTTAATCTAAAATTCAAATCAGTTCTACAGAAGAAGAAACAAACATGAAAGCCTTCATCTGACTACATCCTACTCTTGTCAGTTGGGTCAAATTAAACATTTAAACATTTGGTAATAAAAAATAATATATAAAAATATGAAAAGTAAAAAAAAATGAAAATAATTTTGGTAATCCTAAATGACAGAGTAGAGAGAGAGTTTAGTCAGAGAGAAATAAAGTATGTATGTTTTTACACAGTGAATTTTTAACAATTTTTTAGCATCTGGTTTTAACTGTAGGTTGCTTGTGCTATTGAAAACATAAGTAAAAATAAGTACTTCATTAAGATTAGAAGACCTCTGTTCACAGTAACAGACACACAATTAGCTTGAAATCGGAAACAAACTTTACTATATCAAGTGCTACGTCACCTACCTCCATTCCTCCACAATCATTGCTAAGGCGCCTATAAAAATGTAACAGGCTTCAAGTGCTAGTCATTTGTTAAGGTTTTTTTTGCTTTTGCTTATTATGTGAATGTTCTTAATAGCATTTTACATGATAAACAATTCACAAAGTGATTTGAAATACCCCACCTGGATCTATATCTGTAGATACAGAAACTGTGACTTTTACAAATTTGTGAACAAATCTCAGCTGTGGTTGAATCCTGTCAAAACTGATTTGAGTTTGGATTGCAGATACTATAGCCTTTTACAGCATTTGTGGTAATTCAATCTGTACTGTTTAAATGCTCTTTTGTTTTGAAAATCTATTTCCTGCCTGGTGAGCTTGCAAACATTTGCTAGCAAGGAAACTGACTGGGTAAAAAAATAAATTATAACGACCCACTGCACAATCAATGGACACAAAGAAATGCATATCCTTGCAGGCATATATACAGTAAACATAGAAATACACAATTGCTTCCACTCTCCACCTGTGGAAAAGACCACAAGCCTGCTGAGAAATCATTTCCCAGGCAAGCGACTGAGGCAATTCCATCGCAGCAAGAAGGAAAAAAGACTTTTTTAATGGGGAAAAATGGGAGGCAGGGGAACAGTTAGCAGTAGCAGCCAGGATAATTGATGGCAACTGTTTGGGTACAAGATAAAGATTCATGGGTAGGACCACACATGGGGGCTGAAAGCAGTTTGCAATGGAAGCATGAAGGATATGAGGCAACACTTTGACTAGTCTGCTGGCTTAATTGATAAAGCGTCAATGCAGTTGCAGCGTAAAAAAAAAACAAAAAAAAAACACTATTGAAAAGAATTTCATCCATTCTAAGAAAGGAGGCTGGAATGAATTCCAACACCTGGACCTGAATTGAGAAGGACAGAGTGAGAGAAATAAAGTGGTGGAAGCCCAGAGGCAAGAGCACCAGGTTTGCATGTGGAAGGTCAGTGGTTCCTATCCCTAGACTGACTGGAAGGCTTCTGGGCAAGGAATGTGAGTTACACTCTCCCACTCCTCAATAACTACCCTTGAGCAGCCTTTGAGCAGTGTGCTTAACACACAGCTGCCTCGGTGGTGCTTGGTGGCCAGCAGTAGAAGATACAGCTCCTGCTGTGAATGTGACTCTGTGAATGCAAAGTAAGGTGTCGTTGGCAGCTGGTGTTTTCTTTTCCTGGATATAATAAAGACATATCACCTCTTTAATCACTACCTTTCATCAGTTCCTTCACTCACTCATTCATTGACTTTTTGATGCTTTATGGAGACTGATAGCTCCCAGAGGTGCCAGCTTTAAAATACCTAATACTTTACATTGTGAGCATCTTTCTAGTAGCAATTTGCAGGTTCACCCTTTGTAAATATCTGACTCACTGAACTGATTGTGATTTATACTGTAGAGAGAATGTTTGAGAATATAAAGGAAGTCATGCAAAAAATAAGAAATGAAAAAATTCAAATTGAGGGTAGATTGGGGTCGAAACTTGCAGGCGACGAGAGGAGACAGAGGTACAGGCAGATGTTAAAGGTTGTACTTGTAATATTTTAGCATCAGTGCTGATACTGTATCTATTTCTGTAACATTTTGTAAAGAAATGAAACCATTTGTGAGAGCACTGGCCTCTGGGCTGAACTCTGCATTTCACGTTGTGTGCCAGCCATCAGATTTGGACATGAATTGCATTATTTTATTCTGCAAAAAGTAATATTACCTACTTAAATGAAGGAATAGAAATAGGAAGATTGTGCTCTTCTTAAAATTAAAAATAATTATCCCCTCCAGTAGAGGCAAAGATCAGCTTCTTATTGAAAGGATAGTGCATTTGTGAGACATTGTCATCACTCTAGGAATTAATAGCACTAACGCAACAGTGTGATGTGAAATTATCTGTACCATAGTTTTTTATTAAACATATTAATTATGGCAAGGTAACAGTTATCTGACTGATATAAAAATGTATAAACATACTTAATCTCCCACGGCAAGCACAGAAACCCTCACTATCTTTATCACTTTCCAGTTAATTTACATTTACTAAGTATGCTAAATTATCTTAGAAGGTGATTACCCCTGTGTGTGTGTGTGTGTGTGTGTGTGTAACTTGAATTTAATGCTGCTTAACAGATCAGAAACATCCATAAAAAATCAGATACATCTATATACTGTAAGGTTAAAAAAGGACTATGGTCATGATGAAACAAAGCCACTTGGGTAAAGTCATGGTTAAAAGAATTCAGCATCGACTGAGACAAAATTCTCAGTGATCTGCAGTGTCAAAACCAAATTATTTGTATGACTGCCAATTGAGTGTGAACAATAACAGTCTCCAGTCTTTGTAGTGCCCGTGTTGACTTCCTCCAGGTGCTCTACTTTCAACCCACAGGACATACGGGTTATGTTAATTGAGAACTCTTACATTGCTTGTACGTGTGGATGTGAGTGTGAACGGTTACCTGTCTCTATGGGGCAGTCTTGTGATACACAGGCAGCCTGTCCATGGTGTACTCCACTCCTCACACAGTTTCAGCTGGGACCTGTTCCAGCCTCTACAGCTTAAGTGATTCAGAGATTATAGAGATAAAGAAAACAGGTGTTGTTTGGATCAGCCACCCCATGATTTATGTGTCTGTGTGAATCTAAATTGTAATAAACTAAATTTGATCTCTATATAGCAGCATTGTGTGTGTATTTTACTGGACACTCTCTGGGTTCCAGTCGAGATCATCAGCATGTTGTTAGGAACAAGGCCACCCAGAGATGCACGTGTACCAAGTTTTCTCTGCCTTTCACACACCACTAACACTGTCACACACATATTCACCAATTTAGGATGTGAGCTGTTCATTTGACCCCATTGCTCAGCCTATCTGCCTCCTCTCTTTGGCAGACTATTGGGATATGAGCCACCTCAGGGGTTTGCTGTTTCTACTATTAGCATATAAAGAGCATAAATTCCACTGCACCTTGCGTTAGCAGGAAGTTCCTGAGATTGCCAGAGGAAAGGCAAAGCCTCTTGGGAAAATTTAAAAACAGTCCAAGATTGGAAAAGTTCTGCCTGAAGCTCAAAGAAACTGATGTGGTTTTTCTAAGAAATGCAGTAATCACATATATCCTTGAATGAACAGCTGTACACACACATTCACTGTGTATAATATTTCTGTGCAACTGTAAATATCTCTCTGTTGAGAGTAACTATTTGGCAGATGGCCTCTACTGTCTAAATCATACACTAAACAAAAAGAAATAATTGCTGACTGTATTCACACTACCTGTAATACTATAATGATCAGTACATCCTTATATAAATAGTGTAAAAATTGTACACCCAGTTATTAATTTATGCACCTTTATATGCTTGAAATAATGTGCTAGTAAACCTGCTAACCTGCTAAGTGTGAGAACAAGCTGGCATCTCCAACTTAATCAGACTTCCTTCCCGGCATGATATTTAATCAAAATACTGCTGCAGTACAATTCGAGAGAGCACAGGGGCTTGACAAGAAGGTCATTTCTCTCTGCTCAAGAAGCTGAACTTGCACCTGGTTTTATAGACCTAATATGTCATAGAGGAGTTTAACAGAGTCCATCATCATCCACCTCACTCACTTTAAAACAAAACTCTGAAAGCATAGAGTCACTGTGGGTGAAACCTAATGCACTGCCCAAAGCAGCTCTGGTGGATCTCTTATTGGCTACATCAGTCAGCAGCTGATTCTTCCACTTAAAAAAATGTCTACCCATTCCCTTGTTATTGAAAGCTCTGGAGAAAAGGACGGAGGTGCTATTTAGTTTTGAAATCCACCATAAATGATAGAATCTGTATGTTATTTTCAGCATTTTACTAAACCTGGTTTATTTTGCCCGCCAGTGACTGAAGCATAATTGTTATAAGGGTTGAGGTTATCAGCAGCTGGTGGTCATGCACTCATGCTCAGGGACAATCATCCTAAGTTAATGACTGAGTTGCAATAGATGCGACCACATATATCACATATAAATTTGAGACAGTAAATAAGTTGTAGTTGCAACCACTTGTAAAGCACCATTATTGCAAATCTAATTAACAAAATCATTTTGGGTAGAACTGTTTCACCAACACATTCTCATCACATAGCGTCACATAATAAAGCTTCCCACCTGGAATCTCATATCGATGCTTAAGATGTCTTTTGTTGTCACTAATTGGCTAGAGTGGAAACAACATGCTTTGGTTTACTTTAAGCACATAGACAACTAGGTTAGAGTTAGGCACAAAACAATCAGGGTTAGGTTTAGTCAAAGATAAAATAAGTACTTTCTGGCACAGTCTTCTTACAAGACCCAATATCTCACACAGTTAATTGACATTCCTGTGGGTCTTATGCCAGTGCTAAGGGGTGTCTTTTGCATCGATATGCAACAACAAAAGACACGACAAAGCATTAGTGTCTGATGCCCTTGAAAAGAGAATGAATAGCATTATGAGGATATGCCATATTCAATCAAATCCAACCTATTTAAATAGCATCACTCAACACACCCCCCTTGAACAAGCACTGAAAATGGTGGAGAGGAAAAACTCCCTTTAATAGAAGAAACCTCCAGCAGAATCAGGCTCAGGACAGACAGTCATCTGCCTGGACAGGTTGGGGTGTTTGGAAAGTGGAGAGAGAAAAGAATAACAAATAAGAGTTGGATAGGTTGGTAGGGTAACCACAGTCATGCAAAGTAAGTGAAACAGTTTCTTACTAACTGGTTGAACCACTCTCAGCGTTTGCTTGAGTCTTAACCTCAAGCAAGCGCTTCCTGTAGCTGTAAATTAGACATGTACAGTGTTCAACTAATTTACTTATACAATTTCAGCTTCAGCTCAGCAGGTCATTCCACAGCATCTCTAATAGGTTGAGGTCTGGACTCACTGGTCTGGTCTGACTGGGCCAGTTTAAAATGCAGATTTATGTCTCTCTCTCTGAAGCCATTTGTGGTGGCTGTAGGATTTTTGGTTAACTAGAGGATTTTTTGAGACATCCTATTATTAGACGGTAACAGTAGGGCAGTCTAAAAGTGACATGTGTGGACAAGTATTTCAGCTTCCCTTTGAGACAGATGCTCCTAATTTTAGCAATATTCCTCATGTGGAAGAACAGTGTCTACATTGGCCCACAGTCATATCTACTAATCACAGAACCTAAATTGTGCTAAATATATATATATATATATATACA
>JAUYWH010000013.1:13737227-13777352 GCA_034779795.1 Ctenopoma multispine
TATGTTTATATATATATTGATAACCAACCATATAACAACTACTGTATGCGATCTTAAGATACGAGCTGAGTGCTGGTGTTTTCATGCTAGTAAATCTCCAAATATAAAGTTGAGCATACTAAATTATCACTGATAATTTCAGAGATAAGAACAGCTTTCATAGTCATTGACTGCTTTCCCCTGTGTACTCACTAAAAGCTCCCCAGTTCCCTATAATATTCCATGAATAAGTGACACAAAATCAATGCTTGGAGAAGTTTCATTCATCAGTGCTGCAAATATTTATTTGCTGTAATGGTGACTAACAGCCGGTTGCAATGGCAACTTGTAAATAAATCTTAAATTATGACAATAAAAAAATGTTGAACACCATGCTTATTGACCATTTAAAATTTTGTAGATATTGTAAAGACCACTACATACATCCAATCCCAGTTTTTCCAGCAGTTTATGGCATGGTATGTTATACATAGGAAAAAAATTTAATATTCATATATAATTAATTACTTTATCAACTCTCACGCACCAACCAAAATGCATTAATTTTCATCTACAGCTCTAAAGGGTCCGACATGCATATTATATCCAACATTTCTACTGGTCAGACTTAGGGTCTAAAAAATGTTTTACTGTAATATATACTGTCAATAATAATATCAGTAAAGAAGATGCAGCTAAGGAATTTGGGGTAATGAGGAATAAATCAGCCCTGTGACTTGGATAGATTTTTCTTTTTGGAGACATGTTTAAATTCTACTCATACAGAATTTATAAGAAAAAAAATGGATAGAGTGCAGCTGTCATTGTTTTTGGTCATTGCGCTGAGTAGTTGTGCCCACAAACATGGTCTCAGTGACAAACTGGGATATTGAATTGGAAAATTGTTTTGTCCAAATGAAGACATATATGAAGTCTTAAAGATTTCTAAAGAGTCCTTCAGTTTACACTTACTTTGCTAAAACGTGTATACTAAGCTGCACCATGTTACAAATACTGTTGACTGTCAGTAGCTGCTACTGAGAGAAGTTTAAAAGCTTGTTACAGGAATAATTAACTGCAAACAAAAACTTGAAATAGTTTACCTGTACAATAAGATACAAAACAATACACTTAACTGTCCCAAATAGGGAATTCATTTTGGATTTCACATCGCATCACATTGATAAACAAGAACAAAGAAGAAACATCATCATACATCAATCATATTGCACAATCTTTGACAACATTGCCTTAAGAAAGCTCATTCTAGATTTTTATTGAGGTGTGAACAAATCAGTTTTCAAACCAGTTTCCCTTTGCATTTTGGGAATGTAAATCGAGTTCATGCTTGGAATGAAGGACATGAGATGGGTCTAACAACGCTCTCTGTGCATGTCTAAGAACAGTTTGCTCATAGTTGCTAGTTATTAAACCTGCAGAATGTTGTGTTACACACATGCCGACATATCACCTTATAAATTTGCCATGGCTTGCAAGTTAGCAATCAGTCAGTATTTATACATTCAGCTTTCATGGAGCCACATTAGCATTCATTTGAAGTTGTGTTTCCAGCAACCTGACAAGTCAAAGATGAATATTTACGCTCACTTTCTTTACAACTGTGGTTTGACATCGGTCAGATCCTGAGGAAAAAAATAATCTTAACCTACTAAATGTGTCACATTCTTTACCTTTTTCTTTGTCTTTCATGACAACTAGTGCTAAGCAGGTACCGTATAGACTGTTGGCAGCTTTATACTGAAAATGACTGTCTCCAAAAGGAAAGAGTGTTCATCACAGGGATTAGGCTGGACAATAAAGCAAATGCAATGATAATACTACTGATAATACACATGAACTGCTTAGTAGTGAAATTTGTAATATATCAAATACACTACATGCAATGTAATCAGCTTTTGTAAACACACTCTGGCAGGTGCAGGCTACCCTCTATGGAAAACTCCCACAAGGTGTTGACTGTGTGCACCAACAAAATCATAAATGCTAATTTATGATACTCCATATGGAGACAGCAACATCATTGTTGGTAGGTGACCAGAGCTCAGAGGGCAGGGGGAGGTTAGTGTTACTGGACCGTGCCATCATCACGAACACTCATCTAGTTATTGTTTCTGATGCTTATTAAGCCGCTCAGCAGATGGACGATAATCTGAGCCATGATTAGCATCAGAAGCAGTGGCTTGTAACTCATACTTAGCCACCAAAGCTCATCTGGGGGACATTAGGGGACAAAGGACAGTTCAGACCTCAGATGTGCACTTTTCGTTTCATGTGCCTAACAGACACAAAAAGTGACACAAACTGTGGTATTTCTGTTACGTGCAAGGCAGTGTTTCAGCTTAACTTGTACAAGGTTCCCCTGTTTATTCAAGGCACGTTAGGCAAGCTCAGCTATTGACAGTGTTTACTTATAGAAGTGACATTTGCAACTTCATTTAATTCAGTCAGTTACTGGCTATTGGGATGACCTTTTTGCTGGCTTCCTTGGCAGAGGCCTATAAACCTCAGAGATTCACCAGCTTTATAGGCATTCAATAATCGCACAAGGCATTATTGATGAAGTTGTTGTGTGCACTAACTAATGATTTGGGAAAGAAGTAGAAACCAAAGCAATGCAGTGTCTATGCAATCATAATGAGAATATTTATGAAATTTAAATTGACAGAACTGCAGCTCAGGGGCATTTTAGTGTCTTTGCAAGCATTCTTTAAACCTTTTGTGTTTGTTTTCATGTAACAAACTCAGTGACTGACTGTGGAGTTTGTGTGAGTCAGTAATAGTTACATTGTGGTTTTGTCTGTTGGTTGTCTGTTTTTGTCACATGGGAGCTGCATGAAAACTGCTGAAATCTAGCTACCAACCTATTCATCCCAGTTTTTCTGGATTTGTGAGTCATAGGTGAAGGGAGAATATAGAAACTGTTTTCATTGTCACTGAGAAAAAGAGAGAATTATAGCTTCTCTGCTGTGTCTCTGGCTATCAGTTGGTCTGTCTGGTACCTGAATACACCTTTAGTTGTTGAGAAATTATGATGATTCATTGCCTTAATCCATCACTTCTGAGTTGAAATTCCCTGCAAACAGATCATTTTTTTCACCCAGGTAACTATACTATATATGTATATGGAACAAAGACATTGAATCTTATTGGGATTCTCTGGGAAATCTATTAAACTGATAAAATCCTTTCTATTTTATGGAACAGCTTTATCTTTTAAATATTAATCTGTTCTTGTACTCTATTCTTTGGTCAGAGGCCGTATGTTAAACAATCGACAACTGAGTGTCTTGAGCATTTCCTTCTGGGTAGGCAGGTCACTCCAATATAAGAGAGCAAAGACTTTTATATACAACCTTTACTGTGATATACAGGCTCCGATGTAACATTGAGCATGGAGACAAATGGATTCGATCACACAGCGAGAGGGGCAAAATACATCCCGAGGTCTATTATTTACAGCCTGCCCACGTTCATACGAACACATGGAGACATATCACCAGTAGGATCACCAAGCTTTGCAGTAAACCTGCAACAGTTCACACTTCCTTTATATACGCTCTGCACAGCACAGATGGTTTTGTTGTGGTTCACTTGGCAGTCAGCGCCATCTCAGGATCATGCAGAGCTATAGGGTTTTAAAGTGATACATTAGAAATCCTGCATAAAAAAAAACAAACCTATAGACTTCACATAGCACCCGTCAGCAGGTTTACTGAAGGCATCCTTGAGGAAGGTAAAAAAAGTAAATTTCACTAGACATCACATGCCACAATGGCCCTTTCCTCTGATCTCTGCGCCCTGCCCCAAGGGTGCAATAACAGTTTATTACACCTATCCTCACTTTATGACCCCCCTCTCACTCCACCCCTCACTAGCGTCAAGCCCACGCTAACTGTTATTGAAAACACCCAGGACTGCCATATATCATTCCTGAGCAGCACGTTATTCTATGTGCAACCTAGCTAATCACCAGCACCTCGTATGGGTATTGTCCAGGTCGCATTGCAATAGCTCCACTTATCACATATCTGCTTAGATGTGGAAGTGCTTAAACACAATCTCATTTGTCTTTGCAGCCTGTGATGCCTTGAGGTTGAATCTTCACCCATATGTATCTGTGGTGTAATGATGGGAAGTAAATAGGAAATGGAATTGAAAGATTTTGCCACAGAGTGACTGTGTGGGGGAGTGGGGGTTGGGGGAGAGGGTAAATGAGTTTGGCCTAGTTTATTGCTTGCCAAGAAGGTGGAGTGCAAACGTTCAGTCTGAATTGAGGGAAATATAAGGTTTAAAAAGAAAAACATAGTATAGTGTATAGTAATATATGCAAGCTATTAAAATGCAATGTGTCAGTAAAGAACTTTCAGGGTGAAAGTGTTCAGAGAGAGGTAACAGCTCATGGGTGACAGTGTGACAAGACTCATGGAAGGACCCGTCACACCTCTGTCACACTGATGGCTCCTCTGTCATCAAGCGTGAAGAGGAGGGTGCAGGTTGGAGAAACCACAATGCTATGGTAATACAAATAAAACAAAATTATAATGCTTTTAAGGGACAAATGCCATTGTCCATATCACTGGGTTTACACAATATGTGGGAGAAATGAAGGTGTATTAGACTGTGAATGTGGCTCACCTGTCACCCATGAGCTTATTGAGGATTTCCAGAAAATCTTAATATGCAACAACGTCAAAGGTTGCAGTGGGTTGATCATTTTGACAAACTTTGATACAGACTTTGAAATGTCCTTTTTTTTTCTCAGTCTGCGTCCATGTGTTCATATGTGTATCTCTTCATGCTAGAATAGGTAGCACCAGCAGATTGGGCAGATGGCTTGTGTCGTCATGGTGTGGGAGGACAAGGTGTATGATTCTATTTAATTACTTGTCAGGTAAACGGCTCAGCTAACTGCTAAAGAGCTCTCCTCTGTCCTGAATGCCTAGAGGGGTAATGTAAGGTGAGGCTGGGGTGTAGTGGGGTGCAGTGACTTCATAGTCTTACACGACCAGGTCAGTTGAGCAGGTGTAGCAGCTCACTGCAGTGATGCTTACACTACACTTGTTGACTGATTTTTCTCCAGGGCATATCTGGCACACCATTACACAAACTGGCCTTTTGACTATTTTTTAAATTACCTCTGGTTATATCTACTTTAGTTGTATTAACACTGCCTTATCCCTCTGTCCTTCTTTCTCACTTTTCTAGTATGTGCAGGTACAGAGAACAAGCTGAGTACGCTGTCGGACCTGGAGCAACAGTACCGCACCCTGAGGAAATACTACGAGAACTGTGAAGTTGTAATGGGGAACCTTGAGATCACGAGCATCGACCGCAGTCGGGACCTCACCTTCCTCAGAGTAAGGTCTAAATAGATAAAAATCTGGCTCTGGATGCATCAAGTAGACAAAATATACTTCATTTTGTTTGTTAACTATGGAATGAAGTTTAGTCAATTATCAATTAATTGTTGACAATTATACATTCGATAGCTACAGAAATAACTGTGTTAGAGCACTTCATGTTACTTTGAGATTTAACAAATCAAAACAAGTCAAGTACTCCTTCGATCTACAATCTTGTAAACTACCATGTGCTCATACTGTATATGTCAGGTAATATTTGTACGAGGCAGACAAAATACATTTCACATACAGTATTTCTTACCATTTATTAATGACAATTACAACAATTTCTTTGATGCACAGATATCAGTACATAATGATACTTATCCATAAATCCAGTTATCGGTAATTGCCTAAAACTGAGTAAAAAGTTCCCAATGTGAACTTGGTAATCACTGTCTTTTCATTTGACCTTGATGCCCAGAAAATCCCCTGTACTGAGATCTTTTTCTACCAATCAGTATTCAGATTAGTGTCTTCATAGCCAATGGTAAGCATACTGAAAAGTTGTTCTAATCAGGGATAATCAGACTTCCTCTTTTCTCAGAATGTCTAACTGATTGTATGTTCCTACCATTGTGGTCTGAGGCATGGACCAATCAAAATCCAAATAACTGGTAAATCTTTTTGATTAAACAGAGTCATAGACTGAAAAATAAAAAAAGGCTGTGGCTCTGATCATGAATCCCTTTGAGAAAATGCTCAGATAGGTATAGCACTTTTTTTTTTTTTTTTTAGCAGAATCTATAGATAACGGTAGGATGAATGAGGCTGAAGTGAATGTCAGGCTCTGATGCTGAGGAACTACAATGTTTCGTGGGTGAGGGAGCTGAGGTGGAATTTCTTACACAAATGCTTATTTCTAGTTTGGGTTGATGGACACTTGCACACAAGTACAAACTCAGCATTGGGTGATGACAGCTTCTGACCCTTCGAGAGCCAGATCAGTAATAGCAGGGTAATGAGAAGTAAGCACAAGGTTACCAAGAGAATTTACACAAGGAAGGGAAAACTAGGCTTTTTTGAGTGAAATCAGTTGCTACTGTTGACCTTTGTAGGCCGTCCATTTCTCAAGAACATCACTCTTGACTATGCTGGCTGCACACTGCACTGCTTACACCATCCAGCTCCAATTGATTCCAGTCTGTCTAGGGGACTGGGGAGTTCCCTTGGTGTTACGCTGAGCTGCTGACTGCATTAATGGGCCAATATTGCTGTGAGAATGCAATGGGCTACAGAGACTTTGCAAAAAATTCAGTCCTCCAACAAGGCATGCTATGTTTTCATATTTTGCTGCTTATAACATGATTTAAAGGTAATATGGTGAAATGATGGTTCTAGGTAAATAGAAGGGTACCTTGTCCTCTCTTACTGCATGTAAGTAGTATGTACATGTCAAAAAAAATGTCAAAGCATAAAAACAAAACAGAATCACTGAGTGTTCTACATGGGGCAGAGAAATACTGACAAGCAGCAATGAATGGTAAAGTGCTACCATTAGACTCCTGCAGAGGTAATAAGCCCCACTGACTTAGATGAAAAAAGATGGTAGGGGGCTGAGATGGAGTTCAAAACCCAAGTGTGATTGTTGTTTAAGTACACAGAACCAATTTGTTCTTTAAGACAGCATTCGCACTCCTACGTTAGGTTTTCCCTTAACAGTGTCTTATCTGTACAAGCTAAAATTATATAGAGATATAGGTGATACTTTTGAGGTTAAAGGCGCTTTTGACAAAAATCTCCTCTCGTCTATATTACACCACCACTCATTTACAAAACAGCTCCCTGTGGCACCAACTTACCAGGTTCCTCCACCTTCCCATGACTGACAATTAACATGGGTTAATTGAAGATGCTAATTAGGAACACAGGGTGCCAAACAGCAAGGGAGCAAGAGGGCAGGGTGCAGTGTGTATTTATAGGGAATATTATTATTATGATAAAAGGCATTAATAACATGCTTCCCCAGGGAGGGAAAACTTCACCTTGAGGTAAAGAAGAAAGGAAGAAGTGAAGAAAAAAATGCTGCAGCTTACCATACCACCTGTCTCTGGGAAGTGATTGAAACTGATGTCTGTGCATTGGCTCCTTCTTTTCAAGATAGCCAAGAGATTGATGGCTGCCTCCCAAAGTCCCTCAAACGGCTTTAGCAGTAAATAGAGTCCATCTTCCAAACTGCCTCC
This sequence comes from Ctenopoma multispine, assembly GCA_034779795.1. NCBI lineage: Eukaryota > Metazoa > Chordata > Actinopteri > Anabantiformes > Anabantidae > Ctenopoma > Ctenopoma multispine. The sequence goes on from JAUYWH010000013.1 coordinate 13,744,813, forward strand.
ACGACTGATGAATCAACGTTCGTACTGTGATTAATAACTGCATTTCAGCACTGAAGCATTCTCTCCTCTATCACATATTCTTATTCAAACCTACAGTGAGATTTAACTGCATGCAGTGTTTACATTGTCAATGTTTAAATCACTCATAAATCCATATTCTTGTTTTTCTCAAATTTTCTCCCATATGATAAACAGAACATATATTTGCATAGTGAATGTTTGCACATCAAGAAATTGAAATGTCAAGTTGAATCCATATCAGCGTATTCTAATGATTAAAATTTCGTAGAAAAGAAAAGTACAATTTTGCATCTCTCTTTTCCCTCATGTCACACTCTCTCATGCACTTACAATTGGATCTGTGATTATGAAATTAAAATGTTTTTGCTTTTTAACTCTCAGTAGGAACTCGCAGCCACAGAGTCAGATCAGATTGTTTGTTTTACCACATTTTACCACTGTCGTCATTGGTAAACATGTAATACCCCCAATATTAATGCAGTGATCAGTCTCATTTACCAGGTCCCCACCTCCATCCCTGTAGTTCAATAAATAAATTACAATTCGAATTACAATTTGAATAAAATATTTATTATTTCTCACAAGGCTTGTGGTATTTGTGTGGTAAAGAGATAAGTAAGTAGGAATAATGACAACAAAAACTAAATATGCAGGTTTTGTGTTACAGACCCATCTTTTAAAATAAAATACCTTCTCTACAATCTCTTTCTTACATTTCCATTTATCTTCCTTTTATCTTGTTCATCATAACATACTAACATATTAATCAGTTTCTCTTATTTCATTTGTTTCCTGGATGTTTCATACAAATGTGTTTCCTTAAAAATGCGAAAAATGTTAGAACACTGTTCAACAAAATATTCTTAAAATCTATGAAGCGTGTCCATAATTCAGTGGTGGGTTATTGGTTGCATTTTTATTTGGATGGCTCGTGTCCTGTACTAAAGAGGACTTATAGGAAATAAGAGCGGTGGTCTGTTAATGTGTTAAGGCACTTGTGACACTTGAGCAAAGTGTTCATTTGACCCTGTGCATGTTCAAAACACTCTCATCTGTCATTGTGATGTATAACAGATGGAACTTCTATTATTGCACCAGTGAGCAGGAATAATAGAGACTAAAGGGTGACTAGAGGTTGGAGATGTCTGGTTACTTCAGTGAGCAAAGATGACTTCACTGTCTTTACAGTGGCAGAAGTTAATATCTACAGTACACGCCGATAAATCTGCTCAATCTGTCAAATTTGATATTTTTCTGTAAAATAAAGATGGTAGCCTAAATCAGACAATTTAGGTAAAAATTCAATTAAATTCAGTTTATTAATATAGCACCAAATCTCATCAACTCCTTTCTGACACCACTACTCAGCTAAAGGATCATCCTACCTGTCTCTGATTGGCCAGCACTTGTTGTCTTTGTGTTTTCAGGTTGGTTGGGTTTAAGCATTAGGACTGAGATTCGTCCAGGTGAGGGCAAGAATCAGCCAATCACAGGCAGAATAAGGCCGGTCTGTAATGAAGAGCGGCAGTGACATATGGAGTGACATACTCCAAACATATGGAGTGAGAAGACGAGAGAAAAGCGGCGACATTGTGAGTCAGTGTGACGTGTACTAAACGGTGGACGGTTGACCCTGGAGGAGGAGCTCATACACTTAATGAGGGACAACAAAAAGTAGAAAATAACAAATACCTGCATCTGCATTAACAGCCAATAAATAAAGAAGAGTGAGGTATTAGCCAGAGATGTTAGGTCAGCTGCATGAAGCCATGCATACGACTCCACAGACTGAGCTGTAGATGAGTCCACTGATGTGTCTGACAGTGCTCAGCTTTTCTTCTTATTTATTTTATTTATTATTTAGTATTGCATGTAAGAGAACCAGCCGCAGGGTGGGCGACCATCTGCCTCAGTCGTTCGGGGTGAGTGAAGAGAAAACAACAGAGCTAAAAAACAACAACAACAAGCTGCAGATTATTATGCAGCTTTAGTGTTAGTAATACTGGGCAGGTTGGAAGGGCCAGTAACTTCAAACCAGAAACAGAGACTTGAGAAAGCCCTTGAGATTGTCATCTGATATACAGCTTCATAAAAACATTGATTAATGTTGTTTTAAAGAAAACAGGATATAGCTGAAGTTTACTCAGAATAAGTGAAAGACTGCATCTCCTCTGTGCACACACTCTTTGTGCAGCTAGCAGCTATTAAATGTTTCTGTTTGGTTAGCCCCAGAACAGCTGGCACTAGAGTAGAGTGCATGTTGCATAGTCATAAATTGTTGACAAATTATCAGTTCAGCTTTCCTTTATTTTTGTATAAATATACTTAACTAAAATTTAAGCAGAGTTGATAACCACAGAATGATTGCTGGTTTATTAATTGGTACTTAAATTGACGTAACAATTAAACATTACTCTGCCTTCGGCTGTCTGTCAGAAGTAAATCAGAGTTACAATTTTATGGTAGATAATTGTGACAGCAGCTGATTGTAAGACCTTTTGAATTACTGATAGTAGCGAATATTTAGTTTGTGGCTGTTTTTAATTTTTCAAAAAAATTTTTTTATCTGTACATGCATGATAAATTAGGATTTAGAGTAGTGTACTGTACAGATAATCACCAATTACTGTCATATATTCCTTTTCCACTTGATGCGTCTATCCATCTACAGATTTTGACCTAAAGAGTAAGTCAAAAGACACATATGAAGGTGCTTTTAAATGCTCTTTCCCCCAGCATTTGGAAGCAGCATCTATTCCTGCACGCTATCCCTGTCCTTTGACATCTTTCTTCTTACGTCTTCTTGACTGGCACATTTGTCCCTCAGGCACCATTGGTGCCCTCCCCAGCTTCCTAATTTTTGATGCACTGTTAGATGAGTGCAGATTACGTTGGCCCCCTGCTCCTCAGCAAACTCCTTCAATATTAATGAAGACTGATGAAGTGCTAGGGAGCCCCTGTCTTTCAGCCCCGACCTAGATTGGATTGACAATTGCAATTAGCGTCCCCTCAAGTTCATTTCCATCACTTTAATTTGACACGAAGAAGGACAGTGTGGGGTGGGAAGTGAGACCATTGAGAAAAAGAAATTCTGAGGAGAAAGGGAAGGGAAAAGGGGGTAAAAGAGTTTGACCAGGAACTGCTGTCTATTGTATTGAAGAAGATGTAAGAAATAAAAGAGTCATAACCCCATTAATCTCTACAATGATTTTCTGTATCTTACTTATTACATTTCATGCTTATTTTCCAGTGTTTTTATTGTAGATACTCTATACTATAGGCAAATCTAACAAAAAAGAGCAGACAGGCCTCAGCTGAGATCTCCACTGTACAGTTTCTATACTTACCTTAGATCTAGTATTTTTTTTGTCATTGTTATTGCCTGATAGCAGTATTTAAGTGTCCACATTTCCTTTCTTACCTCTGGTAGTCACAAAATGGATTGGTTGTCAGTGCATATAAAGAAAAAAGAGTGTGTGTGATACGGAGACAGCAGCACCCAAAAATTGATGATTCTCTTTCCTTTTGCAGGAAAAGTAGAAATAGATAGTCTGAGGTTGATGATGTGTCATGTTTTTGTGTATTTCTATACTAGTTTCTACTGTATGTGTGTGTGTGCATATAGGTGTGAGACTGTGTGTTCTATTGTAAATTATATGAAAACTGTCTCTGTGCTGTAGTGACATTCATTTCAAACCATCCTTTCCTCAAATTGGCCAAAGCAATTGGTCTTATCTGTTTCTGCAAGTGTGTGTGTGTGTGTGTGTATTAAGCAGGGTTGCGAGGTTAAAACCTGTCTTGTTGTTTGACTGACAGATACATTTTCTTGCTCTCCATCCCACTGTTGGTCAAACTACATCATTTTTCCCCTGTCTTTTAGAAGTGATCTGGGGTGATAGAGCAGTGAAATGAGAAAAGCAGAAAGGAAGAGATTACATGTCTGTGTGTTTGTCAAAAAATAACAAACCTTTCCTCTACTCGTTTATATTTGCTATCAGTTAAATGAGCCAATACACACTTTCCATTTGTATTGACCTATAGGCTTTGTGTAGGGCAATAAGAGAAAAACAGCAAAGTATTTAGCTCTGCTGACCTATTTTATAATGGTACTTACCGTAAAACTGAAATCTGTAAAGAATTACAGAGGACACAAAGCCACTGATTTACTGTGCTCAGTGTGTTCAAAGTATGAATCATTAATATTATTAACTATTTAAGTATAATTGTAGTTCAGTAAGTATTTATGATTAATAAATATGGAAGCCGTGATCATGAGAAAACATTGATTTCTCACTTATGCTGAATTAAATGTTTTTATGGAGGAGCACTATGTGTAGGTCTTAAAGGCAGAATGACCGAGGCAGCATTATATTGAAAGACTGGACTATATGAGTTGATTGGCTTGTATAAGCGCGAGAAAAGATTATTGGTTAGAGATGGTGATGATGAATTCAATGAAAGGAATTTTGACGGAGGGAAATCCCGTCAGAGAGTGAGTGTAAAAGACCTTCCTTACTGAACTTAAACTAAAGCTTCCTTTCTATAATTATTGGTAGTACACAGAGATTTTTATACTGAACAAAGGCATAATTTACTCCTTTTTTATGTTCTTTTTGAAGTAATGCTTACTTACGTGTGTTTTACACTTCATGAAAAACACAAAAGCAGGAAGTTTCTATTTATTCCAGAGGCAGTTACATAGCATATGTTTATACTGATAAATGCACTGTATGTGCGTATTAGCAATTATCCACCAGAATTGTATCAAATTTCAGCAAATAGTTAGGATTTCAGTGTTTGCATTAACAAATAAAAAAAGAAAACAAACACGGATACATCCAAACGTTTGTAGTTCAATAATTCTACTGTTTTTAATCCGCAGCAGTAGTTTCCAATCCTTTGGCAGTCATGCAGGAGGCATTTTTAAACAGCTGTGAAAACTAATCATGCTCAGAGGATGTGGCTGCATTAGGGCAAATTTAATAAATCATGCTGTCTTGGAGTAGACAGTGCAGTGAATGCATGAAAGTTTCTCACTACACTGTGCGTGCACACACACACACACACAAACCATAGGTGATAGTGCTTATCATAACAGAGCAGTTCCAGACTGAATAGAGAGGCAGTGGAGAGGAGAAGCAGAACTGGGATGTGACAATACCCCACCCAGCGTCTGTGATGCCTTTCAAACTTCATATCTGCCTTCCTCTGAAGCCTGACAAAAAGGTGAATGATATAGACCAGCTTCTCAGGAGGATCGAAATCAATTTCCACCTCCTGTGACTTAGATGAGGGAGTCCTTTTCAAGAATGGGTGGTGTTAAGGCTTAGGTGGCCACAGTATAAAATTTCCTTCTTCCTCATTAACAACACCATATTGATATATACACATATTGAACAGCACTTATTGAAAACAGCCACTAGCACATCTAATCCTCTCTGGCTTTATTTAAGCACCCCACCGCTAACACACATTAATATGCATTCAACCTTTGCTAGTAAGTCTGTGCATAATAATACAAAAGTGTGAGTTTTATTTTTTAACTTGTCTGTACTGAGTCGTGAGACTCTTCTGCCTGGTTATTTTATTATTCTTTCCATATTTTTCCATTGTTTCTAAACTTTGAAAACACCAGCCATCAGGTGGATACACTGAAGAAGCTTGTGTTTGGTTCACGGCTCAAAAGCACCTCAATAGCTTACTCCTTTGCAGTCTACATTTAAAATTTCACAGCTGAGCAGGAATTTCAACAAATGTCTTACAAGTTCACACAAGATACTGTTTTCCACTTGTGCATCTCACACGTATCTGACGGGCTCTTGTTTTGATCAATCCAGATATCCACATAGGCTGCATAACAGCTTGTGTTTTACTTGTACTATGCGTTCATACAGCATATGCAAACTCATATATCATATATTGAACTGAAAAAAAATAGTTTGCATTTTTCTGCCATGAAAACATCAATATTGGAATCTGTTGTTGCAACCTCTGTGAATCCAGGTTGACTACAGCCTCCATTCTCCAGGAGCAATTTCAGTCTACAGGGGATGAGTGTTAAATACCTGAAAGAGATTCTTGGCATATAACTCTGTGTGTTGCAACCATCCATCAGCTCTGTCATTCTGGCTGGAAAGGGATTTAGTCACTCATTTCTGTGTCACTTTTTGTTACACCGTCTATCTTTACCCGCCATCACTTGGTAGTTCGGTTATCTGAATTTATTGACAGAAAACTTTATTTTGGTAAATGAAAAAAATATTAATTCAAATCCAGTAACTCAGTGATTGTCAATAAAAGTGAAACTGTAATATAGGTCTAGATAATTAACAGTACCTTCAAATAGCATAAGATTCAGTATATCTGCTTACTTTATCATTCACACAGTTGTTCTAATTTAACTGAACACTGAAACTACACTCATCCTCATGCTCCCATGCACTCTGACTGCTGCAGGAAGCATCAGATCACCACAATTCCTGGCTCCAATTATAATGAGACAAAACAATAAAATGACTCGATTCAGGTCTATATTCAGCATCCAGTGAGAATGGAAGTGAGAATTCAGAGCTGGGCATCAAAGAATGACAAAATATAAGTTTGGCCCAAACGTTCACTAAATGTGAGTTTCTGGTGATATTTTCTTGGTCTGTGTTGTGTGGTCTATGTCATGAGCATTTCTGACTTCAGTGAAGTGGCCGGCGATGAGCGAAAAAAGAGAGTGTATAAAAGTCAGTGCAAACGCTTTTTCACTTTTATTATTATTATTATTAAGGAGCCAGATTAGGAACCTTTTTAGAGCAATGCAATCTGAAAATGTCATGGGCTGTATTGTATGAGTATTCTGTCCATTTCAGTACAGTATAATATAATGTATTACCCCATCAGAGACTGTCGGGTATATAATAACCTGACGACCGGACCATGCCGTGTGCAGCCCTTCACTGAAGTATAGCATGCAATGTTCCACATTTGGTTCGAACATTGACACTGGAAATAAATTGTAAGACTGTAAAATCATTCAGTATGGATATAATTCCTGTATAGGTTGGGCTGGTTAATTAGGTTATATCTAACATGTACAATATATAAACTTTTTTCACTTGAGCTTCCTGTAAAGTCAGGTTGAAAAGTGCTTAACATCTTAACCAGGCTGCTGGTGTTCCCATTAACAAAGACACCACACATTTATCATGCCACTTTATTACTTATTTACCCAGAACTCCTGTCTCTCGCTACTTTCTCCATTTTTATTCTTAACAGAGGTTATTGCGGCTTCCTTTTGCATTTCCATCCTCACTTCCGTTTTACCCCACTACCCCCAGCCCTCCCTGCACTAACTAGTCAGTGTTTGAATAAAAACTCATTAGGATTACATAGTCATTTAGCTAAGTGACACAGGGTGTAATTGTACCATCCATCAATTGCTGTGTAATAACACACTCGGAGGAGCTGAATGTTGATTAGCCCTCAGCCAATTTCACTAGTGGGTATTTGGGAATAAATAGCCAGGAGAAATTGGGTGGGGTGAGGGGTCCTGGATGGCCTCAGAGAGCGTTGTGGTCAGGGGCACTGACCCGTGCAAGCCAAATTAACTTGGAAGCGATGAAAATAAAGTGTCAAAGACAAACAAAGTATCACTTTCCTGTTGCTGACTGTTGGCCTTTGTGTCTGGCTCTGTCTGCAGTCACCCACCCACACTCATCACACTAAACATCTTGCACCATGCACAATAATCTGGATGATACAAAATAATATCTGATATTGTTCAGTCTCTAGCAAAATAAGTTGTTAAATAACCAATAATGTAGAGCTGCACAAATTCTTCTATATTCACCTCACGGTAAAACAACCATTAACTGTAAAGTGTGGACAGAAGACCCCAGGAACACATTTAACTTTTTTACTCAAGTACTGATAAAAGAAAATCCTAATGAGATAAAACACAGAGTCACTAAAAGGAGTGGAGGAAGAACTTTGGCCCTTTAGTTCTCTTTAGTTCGAAACGCATTTCCATCTTTAAGTGTCCTTGAAATTATCCTCTCACTGGGGTGTCACTGCATTATAGTAAAATGCACATGCTTCAGCCTAAGGTATTTTAAAATTAAAGCATTTAAGGTACTGGAAATGACTAAATAAAGTATGTCTCTGTGTTTATCGACATTAACTGTCAGGAACATGGTCAATATATTCAGCCTTTGATTCATCACATCAAATCATCCACTTTTTAAGGCTACATAATTCCAAATGACACCAGATAACAAGAAAAAAATAAAGTTGGTGAGTCAGGTTTCTCTCAGCAGAGAGCTGGCTCCTTGTTGTTTAAGAGACTTTTAAATGATAATTCTGTTTTTTTTTTTTTTTTTGCCTGTCATATTTTCCACAAAAGTCTCTATGGTGGCTTTTTTGGCTTTGCTAGCTATCCAGTCACTGCCTCTATAGATGCAGAGAAACACTGCCTAAATGAAAACCTTTGGTGATCCCTTATGTATCAAGAGTATTGGAACAGCTGAGATGCATTTTCTCAAAACACAAAGTCTCAGAGGCTTTCAAAGCCCAAAACATGCTATGCCAAAAATTGTTCCACCACAAGGATCAGGACCCCTGGCTCTAACAGAGCAATATAGTTTACGCAGTTAAGGGGGTTTCCTGTGAATTATACATCAGGGAAACCAAACAACCACTGCCTAAGTGGATGGCACAACACAGAAGAGCTACCTCTTCAGGCCAGAACAAACTTTCTGGGGTTTCCTTACGTGGATTACTGAGACGTATTTGCAACATTATTCTGTTTTAATCACAGGAATTATTATTATATGATATTATTATATATTATTATTATTATATTATTATTGTTAATATAAAATTCAATCCAATTTGTGATTGCAGTTTAGTAGTATACAAACATAAACAGGGTTGCTGCAACAACTACAAGAATAGCACTGCCTATAGAGCCACAACAGGCACATTCATGAGAAATAGGCCAGGTAGAAATGATTAATTCATTATGCTTTAATTGTCACTTTATTGTAGCCTTACTTCTTTCCCCTTTAATCCCATGAGGAATGGCTGTGCCACATGCCTGCTGCAACACAGTTTCTGTTCTAGTCATATTTGTGATTCCATTAGTTACCCTACAGCACATTTCAGAAGATTCTGACAGTTCAACCCACTCATCAGGTAGCCTCTTTCTACTCTCCCTCTTTTGTCTTTCAAATAGGAAAAGAAATGCCAGAGAAATGTTCATACAATCTTAACTGTAGGTTTTTGTCTGTAGGTTCAGCAAAGTAGGAAAATAACAATGAAAAACAATTTAAACTTTAAAAAACTATTTAACTAAATAGTCTGCTTACCCATTGTTGGAACCACAACAGGCTCCATGGAATCACTTCTTATGGGCTATAAAGCCATGCAGATGGAACAAAACTGCATCACAGTGTGACGTATCTGTGCCCAGTGGACTTAAGAGGTTATTCTCACTCACTAGTCAGTTCGTAATTTCCCTAGTCTTGTGCACATCACAATATGACTTAAATATTCCTTGCTTGGCAGCAAAATGCCCTTATGGGCATTTCCCCTGTGGACTTGTTGGGAAGCAAAGGGATGGGAATCAAATAAGGACTTTAATGTTATGACCAAAACAGAAATGAGCCCTAATACAGTTAAGCCTAGCATTTCTCAGACCCACACATACTGCATTGTTCTTACTTTGTCTTCCAAAAGTAGTGCTGTGTCATCTGAGGAGAAGCCACAAAAGAAACCATAAGACCTCCTATTAGCATACAAGACACAGATGTGACAGAGGTGGTGGGGGAGGAAACATTTTTGTTCCATTCAGGGTGATTTCAACTTCCTCCAAATGAGAGAATAACTTAATTGCTCATTGAGATGATGACACTGTTTTATGCAGATAATATGCCTTTGCCTGACAGTGACATAATGTAGATAAAGGAATGGCAAACGAGATGGGAAGGAGCAGAGTAAGAGTGTACAGAAAAAAAAGAGACATAAAGAAACTGCGCAAGAGATAGAGAATTAGAAAGAGTCTCTTTTAGTATAATTGCAGCTTTTACCATGAAATGAATGCATTGTGGGGAGCTAACAGTGCCAGCTCCACCCATGTGAGCCATCATGTCTTTATCACTAATGGACCAGTGAGTACTACTATAATTACATAGTTTTGTCTAGCTCTGCGCGCAACTATCTGCGAGACAAAATTGGTCTGACATTTACGGCTCTTTACATCTACAGTATATGAGCAAGTTCCAAAAAATGAGAACGCAAGAAGAGACATGGTAATGAAAAGAGAGAGAGACAAAGAGACAGATATAGAAGGAAAGTTGAATGCAGATACACTGAAGGGGTTGTGTTAGGATGATTTGCCAAGTTGGTGATATGAGAAATGTACATCTGTTGAGTGACCACAGGGCTAGTTCAAAATTCCAAATTTAAACAACATTACAGTACATTAACAGTACATTAGTATAGATCACTGTAAATATCTTACATTGCAGGACACTGAAGATTGTGCCACCGCTCCAGCTTCTGGTTTTGAACTTGTAAACGTCTATGTATGAAGTACTCATACAGGAAATGTCCATTAAAACAATTCAAATATTCAGCATTTTTTACTCGGGCAAGAGCTCCTAACTTTTCCCCTCACGTCCCATCTACTTAAGAATGAACTTGCCAACACCCTCATACTCTAACACACTCACTCACACACACACACACAGTTGTGTAGCAAGTTACAACAGCTTCTGTCTCTATAGAGCAGGAAAACATTTCACAAAAAGCACAGAATTACTTTTTTCTGCCTCTGCCTTTCAACTTGATAACATGTCTTTTAAAAACATCCAAACCTCCAAACTGAGGAAAAAACAGGGCAAAGCCCTTCAGATGTCTTTTTTAAAAATATGTGTAATACGACTGTTTCTTGTTAATTCTAGCGCATTTTATATTTAGTTTAATTAAAACGTATTAGTTTATATCTGATATGTTTAGGTGAATTAATTTTAATACCCAAATATTTGTAGTATGTAATACATGAAGGTAGGTGTAGAAGGATACATAAGCTTAAAGCCCTGTGGACCTGAACATCTAAAGCACATGAGAACTCATTTGCGCACAGTCCTCCTAGATAATGACAGCAGTTTTTGTTGTAACAGTTTAGTTTGTTGTCATCATGCTGTATAGAGTTTTATTTGCACAAACACAATATGTCACGTTTCTTTTATTGCCAAATGTAATCTGCAAGCAGCGCAGCACAAGAGTCACATCAATTCCAAATGTTCTGCTCTGATTCCACCGTAACACTTCAAGATCTTAATTAAACATGATTGTTATCTGGGTTTGTTCGGGTTCATACTGTAGATGCTGATGGGTCTGCCAAGTAAAACTCCATGGGCTGGATACAGCCATTCTTTTCATGTGTACGTGAGTCTGCATTTGTGTGTGTGTGGAGAGATAGAGGACAGCCAAGTGGGTCAGAAAACTGATTCCTTTTTCCCAGAGGAGAGAGCAAAACCTTTATCTTCAATTTCAGAGATTTCCTCTGTGGTCAGAATAAGAGGTCAACACATCACCCATTGTGTTCTCTATTCTTTACACACAACATCTATCGCATGTCTGTCCTGTTTGTTCTTGGGTTGTTGTTTTCTTTTTCATTTTTTTCTTCTTCTCCTTATTTTTGTTTTGTTTTGGGGAGTTTACCTTATCTGATTCAAGGGTCTTTTGTCATAGGGAGTCATGGTCTATACAGATTTAAAAAGCCCCTTGATGCAAAGTTGTGTTTTATGGTACTGGGGAGCATTAATAAAACTTGACTGGAGTTTGATTTGAACTAGTTTACTTTTTAGTTTTCTTTTCTACTCTAACTAGTTCAGTTTCAGAAAATATTTCCATCTAAAAGAATACTTTTACTTAATATAATTGCATGTTATAAAGCATAAGTTAAGGAAGGGCAAAAAACAAATTCAAAGCATCCTGTAGGTAAGGTATTATCATCATCCTGTAAGTGTGTTTTAGCATCCTTCTAAAAAACACAAAAAACATTTTGTGAATATACCAATATATGGTTAGTGGAAGTGGAAAATGTATAAACTTACATGCATTAATGTTTCTGAAAACATCTTCTCTTTGAAAGCTGAGTTGAATTTTAAATTCAGTAAACATTTGCAGTAATCCTCAGCTTTATGATATTCTGGTAGCATAAAATTGAAAAATTCCCCAAATAGAAATCACCTTTACAGTTTCACAATTTATCCCTGCAAAGTGGGTCTACTATAAAAAATAATAACATATTGCTTCAGGACACAAACAAATCATGGAAATCAAACTGAAACATAAAAGCAAACCACCTCCCTTCTCTCACCCCAGCGTAACCTTGTTCTGTTACGCTGCATCCAGCCCTTCATCGACATCCTCAGCCATAGTCATTTTGAACACAGTGTAAACAAAAGCAGCAAGTTTTATAAAATCTGATCATGAATGCTATGCAGGTTGTGCTTGTATAGAGTAAAACAAGGGAGATGCATACGTTCCCAGACAGAGACCTCACCTTAACACAGTCACTACTGCTTCTTCTCCTGTCCTCCTAAATTTATAGAGCCGCGAGGCCCATCAACCTTTATTAGCTAATAATGCCGTTAGGGCCATTAAGCGTGGCCGAGGCTCCCACACAGTAACATTTAACAGTCTCACTGGGGCACTGGTGGAAGACTAAAGTAACAGGACCACTGTGTGACAACCCCGCTGCATCAAAGTGTCTGACTAGACTCCTAATTTGATGGTGCTAAGACCAGCATAGCACCACCAGAGGGTGATGGATATGTCACTTAAATCCAGCCAAAAGGGCAAGAATGACTCCCAGTAAAACACTGGAATTTGCTAAAATAATTTAATAATTTCCTGCTATTCCCGGCTTTAGTTTACTTTTTTACAGAATCATTTTTAATATAACAGTTTTGTTTCAGCTAAGGAGCAATATAGTACTATTTTCATATTGTAAACATCTAATAAGAAATAATTTGACCCAGCCAGGGCCTCTTTTCAACTGGGAAACTTGAAATGAACCAAATCAGAGTGAGACCAACCAGTGCTGTAATTTTTACTCACCTACTCCAATACCCTAAAGATTATCTGAAGATGCCTCAGTTGGAGAGTGACTGTTCCCTGTCCAAATAGACAGTAAATGTGCCCCATAGAGAAGAGACTGTAGATGATTTAAAGCTCCTGCGGGCGCTCGTCAGATTACACTAAAATAAGCAGTGAAGGCCACAGCGGAGTATGGTTACTCCCAGGGCCATGGGTGTTGTTTTTGTTGTGTTGTTCTAGGTCCAGACTCTTAGAGAATGGTTAGGGGTTTGGCCGCTGTAGATCAAAGCAGAAATATAATCAACTGTGAGGGAGAGAGCCCTTTATTTTATTTTCTCTCCTTGCTCAGGGCTGAAAACAGACTGCTGTTGAACTAAAAGTTGATAAAGGGAAAAATAAGTGCACACTGTGTGCTCGCCACTTGTTTTGTAAGTAAAAATGGAACACATGGAACACTCTGTTTTGATGAGTCACATGGACAGCACTCAGTTCTCTTAAATGTGAGATTTATTTCTGCAGTGTGCAGAAAACACAAAGAGGCCAAACTGTTGCCTTTTTAATAGTGTTAGAATAATAAGTTGTTGTTTAGGAACATGAAAAGCTTTTTAAATCACTAAAAAAATATCAGTTTCATAGGTAGATTCTATATGCTTCATTGGGTAAAACAAGTTTCAGTGTTGCTATCACAACACACATACACATTGATGGATGTGTTATGTTGTTGATATCTCCAAAGGGGGAATTCATTTTGAACCAATCATGCTCAAGTGTCTCTGCAATTAAGGTATTTGGGCACAAGCAGTGGAGAAAAGTTTACCCATGTGGCCTAATGCGTTCACCTTTCATATGCTACAATTTTAGGAAAGCACTCACAGTCAGAGAGCATTAGGATGACAACATGTCCGGAGACAAGGTATTATTGCACATTACTGTATATATTCCACAGAGTTACATTCCAATATACAATATTATGTTTTATATGTTATATACAGTATATAAATGATGTCCTATGTCTCTTTATTTTGTCAGTCAAGAGTCAGTTCTTATCATCCTGCAGGTACGGCGTCAAAAATAAGGTTTCTGCTATTTATTTCAGTAAATAACGAATATAGCCATAGTAAGTGGTCTGCACTTATATAGCGCTTTTCTACCTAGACTGGTACTCAAAGACACACACACTCACACACCGATGGCAGAGCTGCTACGCAGCTTGACCTGGCACACTGAGGCCAACTTGGGGTTCAGTAGCTTGCCCAAGGGTACTTCAACATATGACAGGAGGAGCTGGGAATCGAACCACAGATCCCACGATTGGCAGGCGACTGCTCTGTCTACCGGGACTACAGCCACCCAAAATGCATAGTGCATAGTGTATGCAGTTTATGGAATATATTCTATGACTGTGTTTCACATCTCAAATAGTGGTAAAGTATATTCTTTTTGGTATTCAAAAATGCCCAGTGCTTTCAAATAAATGAGTTGTGGTGGCAGTGGTACATATTACCAACACAATGTAAATCTATTGAATAATCAAAAACATAAATTCAAAATAAAACTTCGAACAACACTAAAATGTGTTGAGTGATGAGTTAACCATGGCCTACATGGATATAGGACTGTGTTCTATCCCATTACCTTTTCCCCCAAACATCAGTTCATTGTAAGGGAGCGAAGGGATGTGATTATTCTCGGATTAAGGCTTGCCTCACCACCGATATGTGCACCATAATTGAATAAGGCCTGCCTCACCCGAACAGTCCCAATGCAGATAGGCCTCCCAGCCTCGTCAGATTGGTACAATATTAACCATGACACAGGCGTAACCACGCCGGTAATTAATGCACTGAATCAATTACAAATTAGTCCATTTGGAGAATTCCCCATAGGAGTCCACTCATTACCAGTGCTCTGATGGAGTCACAATTTCTCCTCATGGGAGGGGGTGTCACTCCACTGTTCTCCTTTTCTATCTGTCTTTATCTCTCTTCTCAAGGTAGGATGCAGAAGACAAATGGAGGATGAAATTGGTGCTGCTTGCTACTTGGCATTACATCGCAAATTAAAATGTCAGCTACACAGCATGAGATTACTGGTATGGTAACTATAGAAGTGTGCAGCTAATTGAAGCTAATAAAGGTACCTTTTAGAAAGTTGCTAATTGACTGGCAGACTTTGTATTATATAGATAACCTTGACATATTGCAAAACATGCATTTGTTTAATGTTTCCTGCAAAACTCAATAAAAAATATTTAGAAAATATTCATGCACTTTGAAAAGAACTGGTCATGCTTTCCAATAGTTACATATCACTCAGAGTGGAGGCATTACAGGAATTAATGAAGTATATGTTACTTAAAGACTTTCTCTTCTCACTCTGTATTATTGGTTCTTCTAGAATAAAGTGAACACATACACTATTCATTTTCCTGCCAAAGGTGAAAGTCAGCCTTAATGACAGTGTGCTCCCAAGCTCAATTCAGAAACTGTCAGGGAGGTGAAATGGGAGAGAGGTGCCATGATGAGATACAGTGAGAAAAAGTGTGTATGTGCATGAAAGGAAAGGAACATTCAGGGTAAACAGAATAGCTTGCTCTTCTTGCATGTAATGGACAGGACATAACTATACAGTTTATTTTAAGTAATGTTTTTACTATATGGTTGAAACTTCCTAAATGTTTTGTACAATGGCAGTTTTTACATATATAGAATACCCTTCAAGAAGTCATCTTAAAATTGATTAAGAGCAATAAAGGCAGTCCCAGACTAATGTGCCACTTTATGGAAGAAACCTTGTGCATCAGTGTCTGTGGCTGATGAGTACTGGTTGAGGAAAAGCAACAGAGAGTCTGCCCGAAAGAAGGGCAAATCCAGCAAATACTTTCAGTAGAGTTACAATTTGATTTATACAAAAATGTTGCCATCCAGACAGAGTGCTGTGGTTCTGCACACTGATTAAATCAGTTTGGGAAAATGAATAAAGAGGGTGTTGTCCCTACTCAAAATGTAGCTGAACTCATTTGATATATTCTGCTTCCACTCACATTTCATTCAAGAAATTCAAAAGGTAATTTTCACATTTGACTCATTCTGACATTTGATTTATGCTTCCTGTGATAAATTATCCTAAATTACCTTCGCTCTGACCATTTGTACATTGAAAAGCACCAACATTTGTAAAAGCTAAGTGCTTTGATTTTATTTTATTGTCCCAGCTGGTTCTAATTGAATTATTTTTTTCAGTTTAAATCACATTAGCCCTTAAGAACTTGTTTTTACATGACAAAAAAAAAGATCTTGAAGAATGTTACAAAAAAATCTTGAATCTAAAGAAAACGAGAAAACAGAGGAAACATCATCAGATACCAGTGTTCTCATACACATATTATACATGTAAATATAAAAATGCAAGTTTCAATTTTGCAACTGCCATATTTATGGCAGACAACCAAAGGACACTACACACATGACATTGTTGATATGCTTGAAGTACAGTATGATGTTCTCTGTAATCACCATAAATTATAGATGAAAACCGAGGTACGTCACACAGGGAAAAAGCACATTACCAGCCTGTTGCATGACATTTTTGACTTTCAACTTAATCACCATTTAGAGTAGACATCTCTACCTAATTTCTCAGTTGTGCTCAACTGCACAGTTTCTCTCTACACTGTGGTCCAAAACAGCACCAAAAATACAATAAAGGCAACAGATGATGCTGTACACTGTAGGTTGCCATGTGCCCCTCACACCCTCCAGTTGGTTGTTAATGAGTGTTGCTTGGCTCAGATGAGTGCTGCTCATGTGGAGAAAGTCTGGCACAAAATAGTTATTAAACATTTGAAACATCACATTATCCATTCTGGCTCCATTTCAGCAGCTGACCCAAAAAGTAAGCTCTTGATCATGTGCCTCTGATGTGATTCTTGCTGTCACTGTCCTGCAGAGAGTCTTGACCAAAGGAACCGAATATGGGAACTTGAAGTCAAGTGGTGCTTTTCTGGCATTGAAACTTTACTTGATCCAAACTATTTGTGTGTCTGTGTGTGTACCATGTATGAAAGTAAGAAAAATGGTGAGAGAGTGATAGAGATAAACGAGTAGCTTAAAAACCTTTTTTATGCTATTTACTATTATACAGCTTCAGTCACAGATGAGGATGAAGTGCTCAAATGTTGGCCAGAGTGAGAGATTGTGGTGAACATAAAAGCTGATAGCAACTGTCAATGCACAGATCTCATTTTTGTGGTCGCAACTGCAGTATTTATAATATCATATAAGCACATATCTAATGATATCTAATGTTCAGTAAAGTACTTTAGTAGACACTTGAAAACTTTCTAACACGTAATGAATGGCATATTCCTTTTGTTAATGTTGGTGTAACACTGATCACTGTTTGAGGATGCAAGACAGAGAGTGTACTGAAAATAAAGAACAAAGCTGAAATGAAAACAATAGACGGGAGAAGGAGGGGCGAAAAAGACAAGATACATGCATTTTCTTAATTACTCTGTTAGTAAATCAATAGGAGCTGTGTCATGCTTCATTGTCTGGGCTGTGACTAAGAAAGAGGAGTTTGACAAGCTGAGAGTCATCAGGCAGGAAATGTTGTAGAAAAACCATCGCTCCTAAACGTGGAACCAATGCACACCCACAGCTCGCTCACATCCACCCTGTGAGGGACTGAGCACGCACACAAGAGGAAACACAGGTGAAAATTTGATAGGAGTTTTTTAGTTGTTGCTTGTTTTTGTTTTGGTTTGGTTTTTGAAAGAAAAAAAATTAAAATAATCAACCATATTCAGTGCCTAAAATAGGTCAATAACTAAGCTAAACTCAGGCAAAGTTAACTTAGCAATATTAATTCTACCTGAACAGACCAACTAACAAAGACAACGCACCTCATGAACTGAACACAAAAGGGACATAACTGAACGAGTACAGTAAATACTACCAACAAAACTATAAAAAGCAAAACATAACAGCTGTAAATCAACTGTATCAAAATACTAATAAAGTCTATATAAATTAACAAACCTCTGGTGTGGCAGTTAAAATGTATAGTCTGATTGGCCACTTCCTGCATTTAACGGCAACTGAAAACAAAGGGCATGGTTGTTTGGTTCAATTGCTGGCCCCTCGAGTTCTGATGTGTGATGTGAGTTCTTTAGAAAGCCACTGAAACCCAGGTTGTTCCTGGTTGGCCAGGCTTTTATGGCAGCTCTGCCACCATCAGTGTGTAAGTTTATTCACTTCTACACAAAGTCACTTTGGATAAGAGCAACTGTCAAAAGACCAACAACATGTAAACGTTTCTCTCTGTAGGAGCTCTAGAACACTTTTAAGTTGTATCTACTAAGGACGCTATACCTGGCAAAGCTGAGGAGAATGTAGCCTTGCAGTAACTGAAGTATTTCAGTGAGGGACATGCAGTGCTAAAAAAAAACACATTAACACTGGTCGCATATCTGGATGTTGAAATGCAAGATCGGATCTTTTCCAAGAACAGAAAACAGGAAGTTGAAAATCCTATATTTGAAATATGTTGCCTGTGTTCAGTATCAACGCATTTGCGACTTTTTATTTATGTTAATTATGAACCTATGACTATTACGTTACTACTTTAGGTTATGTTATTACTTAGGACTTTGGTCTTGAACTCTGGTCTCCGGCATGTGAGTCTAGCACAGTTTTGCTGTATACAAATTACATTTTTAGGAGACAGGGTTGACCTTGACACCACCTTGGAATCATGGGGCAGGTGGTATATGACTCTTTGCTTGTCTCCTGTAAAAATAACCAAGTCTAATAAATAAATAATAGCTTTCTTAGAAACCCTAAACTGTGTCTGAATTCAAATCAGTGACCCCACTGCTGTTCATATAGTCATATATTTATACATATTCATACATTTTTCAGTTTTTTGTCCATATCTGTCTGTTCACATGATTCTTTCTCCACTCAGCCTTTCCATTCTATATTTGAACATCATGGTGTTTTCTGTCAATGATGCATACACCTTACAGGGCTTTCTTGTCATCATGCTTGACAAGTAGATTGTCATACTGTCGGAACCAATGACACTCAAACATCAGCTCAGCATTACACATCGCCTCTGTGTACATGACATGCACACTCTCAACAGGGACTTCTCAAAGTCACCCAATCTTATTAGCAAGTGACAGTAACTCCAAATCTCAAACAAAATATAAAACTTAATGTCACCATCATATTTGAAATCTCTGTTTCATTTTTCATTTTCTTGTATTATAATAAAAACATGGCTAAAATTAAGTTATTGGCATCAACTCTTTACCAAGTATGTAATAGAACAGACACATTGGTCTTACATTTTAAATTATCAATGCAACAAGTCAAAATAGCAAAGAGGAAATATTGAATATTTTGAGTAACACCCAACATTTTGATTGCAATTGCTACAATCAAGCAAATTGCTCCACTTTTCTCAAGTTTGATGGGTGACTTCTCCCAAGACCTTTAATTGAATTGAGATCAGGAATCAGCAGATCACAGTCTAGTGTTTTTACTCAAACATTTTTGGCGTTATATGTATGATGTATGTTTTGAATCGTTATCCTGTTGGAGGACCAATGAACTGTGACTGAGACACTGGGTCATATGTTTCTCTCCAGAATGCCTTGATAATCTTCTGATTTCATTGTGCCCTGCGCAGATTCGGAACACCGTGTTCCAGACGTGACAAAGCAACTCCAACACGCTGAGCTCCACCATGTTTCGCAGTGGGGATGGTGTTCTTTTCTTTAAAGGTTGTTTTTTCTTCAGTGAACATGAGATTCATCCATCCATTGTCCTAACTGCTTGGTCTCTTTATGCTCATGGAAATGCTGGAGCCTACCCCAGCTGATTGGTGGGGTACACCCTGGACAGGTCACCAGTCTATCACAGAGCTGACATGTAGAGACAGACAAACATTCACTCTAAACACAGAAAGACACCCGGCTGACCCGTGGATTCGAACCCGGGTGAGGTGACCACTACACCACAGTGCCGCCGTAAACATGTGATGTAACCAAAATGATCTAATATTCAAGAAAAGAGTGAAATTGAACATAAGAATATAGGAAATAATTCAGACTTTTTGACGTCGGTCATATTACAATAATTATTTAAAATTCCATCCAGAACACAAGTACACTATAAGAAATTGGGGCAGAGATGTACAGTGATTGTTCTGTGCATAAATACATTTAGAAATTCACATGACAGCAGTATAAAACTTCAACACCCCCACTAAACTAAATCAAGTCAGTATCTTTCAAAGTTGCAGACAAGAGAAATTTCACTTTTTTGTTTAGCTAAGATGTGGAAGAGGAATATCTTTCCTTTAAGAATCTCTCAGTGAGGAATCTGTAAAACAATTTCATTCATCGCTCTATGAAAGCAACATATACAAGTACACAAACGAACCATGGAGGAACTATTTCATGGGAACAGAAAGATTGAAATTTGTCCTAAACACGCTACAAAAATACTAACTTGATTTAACTTAGCAGGACTCTTGAATTGTCAGGTGATTTTGCGTGTGTGCATTTTTGGAGACAATTTTATACAATGTACTGAAGTTCTAGGTAAGACATTAAATGACATGTAGTGTATGCCAGAAACACTAATAAACATGAATTTGTATTAACCAAGAGGTACTGTGACACGTATAAGCAGAACCATTCTTTTAAGTAAGGATGTTCATAGAAAGATAAGTATGCTGATCGGGTATGCTACGTTTGTTACTTACTGCAGAGAAGTGAGTTTGGGGGAGGCTGGCGTTAGAGTTAGAGTTAGGCTGGGAAGTGTTTTTAAGGAGCATGACAGGCCTAAAGACAAAACTGTTCAGCTGTCTAATGGTCCTGCCAGCATGGCGTACTCCAGCCTGTGTGTGGAGAATGCAGTACCACACAGTGATGGATGAAGTAAGATTGATCTCAATGATAGCTTGGTTGAACTGGGTGCTCTAGAGCTGGGTGCTCTAATGGTAACATTTTTCTTGCGAAGCATTTTGAGTAAGTACATTTTCTGATGAGCTCACTTGATGATGGATGTGGAGTTAGTCCACAATCTCAAGTTGTTGTTAACTTAACCCACAACATAACCTCTTTCCTTGCTGCATTGTTGACAAGTAACGGGGACTGGTGGGTTGAGTGTTTTTGAAATACCATAACCATCTCCATTATTTCGTACACATTATGCTCCATGTTGTTCTCTTTGCACCATGCCGCCAGTTGTGACACTCCTGTAGGCTGACTCATCATTGTGTTCAGCCAATCGCAAGCTGTAAGCATAGGGATAGTTGGGAAAACAAGTAGGGCTCTTTAATACTAAATTTCCTTCCGCTGGCATGGACCTTGGTGTCACAAGCAGACTTGACCAGCTTGATAGGGGGGTGGGAGGTGTGGTTATTGGAGTATAGAGAGTACAGGTATGAGGAGACTTGTGGAGCACTGGTGTTGGTGGTAAGTTCCAAATATTTTATTTATTTCTTTTGTATTTTTTTTTTTAGCTTTTGGTAGCATGATCAACAATTACAAAAAGTATGTCTAATGGTACGTGAGAATTTCTTAGTACAGCCACACCGGCAGCTTTGTTTTATGAGAGCCTGAGAGGTGTAATGTAAAAAACAGAGGGGCTAGTTTCTCTCCATCTTCAAAGATGAGTCATCATAATAATCTTGTCCAAGCAATAAAAGACTCTTTAGTGATGTACATACATGCACACACTGTCTTTATCACTCACTGCCTCACACACTCGCTCACACACACACACACACACACACACACATCAAAGGCAGCCTTAACTGCAGGTGTTTGAAGTGGCTCACACTGGGTTTGAGCCACTCCAGTAGGACTGAGGTGTTACTGGGAAGCTGGCGATTTATGTGGCTTGAGGTGGGCACTTTGGTGACTTAAAGCATGGCAACACTGCTGAGTCCATCAGTAATGGTACTCCTACTGGGAAATATTGCACTTACATAACACCAATATGATGACATATGTCATATTATAACTTACTTTGAATGACATACATGAGATATTCTTAATGGAGCGTTAATAACCATTTATAAAGATTTAATGTCAAACATCTGTACCAAAAACATTAATAAAGTCTTCATTTTCCAAAAGGGGATAATTACCAGCAATATTTTGTGTAAGTTGTCAGTTACACTGAAGTTGATCCCCTGAGAAAACTCAGGAGGATTTTCTCACTTACACTTGTAGACACTGCATCCGGATTCTGTGTCTGTTTACAGATGTGGATGTGAGCTCAGGCAGAGGGTTTAGGAAAGCGATATGGAAATAGAGGATGAGGGCTTAGTGATGGAAGGCAAACCTTAAGCCCTCACAGTGCAGTCCTGTGTGTCTGACTTCAGCGACTGCAGCTCCGTGGAGCACATCGCTACGCCTCAATATGTATGGAAATGAAAGGCAATCATGCTAACGTGTGTTCAGTCTCTTCAAACATGCTAATAGTGTCATTACACTTTTAGCACTGCATCACCTCTCCTAACATTTCCTCTCTCCCCACATTTGTTGCTGTCTGTCTCTTTTTGTGAACTGGAACAGGTGTGGTTCTAATTATGCATTAAAATATACATAGACCCAGTCTGATCCACTTGACTGAGCTCCTCCTCCTGCAGTGTGAATCCTTCCTTCTCTGCCTCACTTTCCTTGTCTATCCTTACCCCTTCCTCTCTTCACTGACTCTACCCCCAAAACCTCCCTCCCTCTCTCAGTCCCTTAGAAGTTGGGGATTGAAGGACTTGATTTCAAAACTGTGCACGTCTCAGTGACTCAAGTGAGGGGTTTGTTCCGCTGCCACACTTCCGTTTACAAATGCTGCGGCTTGGGGAGGAGGGAAGAGGGAGAAATCTCTGTTAATCTAGTGAATCTGGCTCACTCTGTCTCTTTTGTTCACTGTTACTGAGACTCTGACGCATTGATCTCTTGGGAGGCATGTTGTACGTGTTTGTGAGGTTTGGGACTGGGTGACTTGAGGGGTTGCTACACAGTTCAGTGTATGTGCAGTAAAGTGACTTCCCCTGCCTACGAAATCTCAGTTTAAAAAAAAGAAAAAGATTATACTTATTCACTGATGGGATTATGGATGATCATCAGTTTGCACCACCCATTTTAAATCTGGAATGGCAGTGCCTATACTGCTGTAAGAGATTACCACGCTGACATAAATAAACCCTATACAGCAAGAGAAAATAAGACCATAGAGAGTATGAAAACTTGGGTTTCAGTAAGATCAGGCTGGTTCTCCATGTGTCCCAGACATCTGTTCCAAGATAGCTGAAAAGCTATTTTTACTGGGAGAAATCCAGGACAACAACGGGTCATGTTATTATATTTAGCAGGTAATTTACTGTTCTAATTGCATGTGGCTAAATAGAGAAGGCCATGCAAATGACTCAAGAATAGTGCAAGCACAGACAAAAATTAAAAATGCTATTACACTGGCACCTGTGCCAAACTCTGCATTGCTACTCCATCGCACAATGTGGACTCATGTGTATTCACACCTTTTTGAATATCTTATTTCAGCTCTATTCCATTAGGGCCTTGTATGTGTTAAAGCTTCCTGTAATCCAAGTGCCTGTTTTCCTGAAGCGGGCATACGGTGCACTTGGCCTGCATCAATCGTGTTGCAGGGGGCCTTGTTTTGTTGATCTGTGTTTAATGAAAGTGACCACGCAGAGCAGATTTGGCCATTAGCTCAGCAAGGGAATGTAATCACTACAAGTTGTTTCCATTTTTTCATGCAGTTCATTATTGAACAAACAATCTGTGGGGAGAAAAGCTTATGTGCCCACCATCTTCTTTCTCCCTCGTTTTATTTCCCTCTGCAAGGCTGCACTTTGGAAAGTATTGATTTGGTGGCTTGAAAATAACAAGCCAGCAACCGTGCAAGTGGGATAATAAACAAATAAATAAATCACCCATGAAGAATGTGCCCTGAAATAATTATCAGCTACTGTATACCTCACATTCAGTCAGACAAAGTGGATTGCTCTTACTGTTGTGTGGCACCCTCATGTTTTTGGTGGCAAGAAAAAGTACCTGGATTGTGGATGTGTGGGGCAGCTTATGGCACAGTGCCCAGGGCGGTGTCACTGGACTACATAGTTAGTGCTATTTTGTTATGTTGCAGTGTAGAAAAGACCTTCAGAGTCCCAGCAGGGTGAATCAGTCATCCTCAGCTTTTTGCTAGTGAAATAAAGTCATGAAGTGTGACGGCCCTGATTTTCTAATTCTGTGTTCACACTGATGGCACAACAGAGCATCACAATGTACACTTATACAAGCACACATACTCCTAGACCTGCTCACAACATAATCCATCAGCATTTCTTCCCTAGAATCCACTACTATCCATATTGATTCTCCGACTGTTAGAATATTTTCATCTACAAAAAGTAGCTGACTTGATCTTCTTTTCCAACTTGTCTCTAAACCCATAAACACATGCACAGACACACTCTGAATATAAAATCCCCATCACTCATCCGCATAAATACACACAGACTCAACAGACTCTGGCCCGTCTGTTTCTATTAATGGTAATCAGCAGGGTAATGATGACGGAGCTGTGAATGTGGCTTACTTACTTGTGGCTGATGGCCATGCTCTTTGACAGCTGTCAGCTGCCATGACTGCGCTGCCAGGGCCCTCCTTAGGACTTATTTCAGCTCAGTACATCAGCTGCAACAGCACTTCACACACAGACTTGTTGATTATCAGTATCAGTGGGCTGGCGTGGAAAGACTTCTCGGTCGCCTGTCTGCTAATGACAGCCACCATGATGGTGGATGGGAGAAAGAGGACACAACCTGTCACTTTGATTCATGCAACAGCAACTCCAACTGGGTGGCTCCTCGCCAAACTCTTGACAGTTGTTATATCCCCTCCTAAATGACATTTAAAGTGTGAAGCAATGGCTGTCCTTGTGGCTCAGTCACCCCAGGCCAGGCCTCGGACATGAGCACAGAACCCTGTGCCAAGTTTTACAGTGGGGTCACAAACCCTGGAGCAAATTCTCCTCGCTCAGATGCTCAGATTCAACTCACTGGCATGATGGAACATGTGGAAAGTGACCTTGGAGATAGATGTTTGTCAACGATTGGATGCACTCTTGCGACTTTCCTTTTTTATTCCTACCATATTTGCTTATTTCTTTTTGTCCTCTACTACTGTACATTTTATTTCTATCCCAAAACATTTCCACTCTAATTAGTTATCTTTAAGTGTTAAAATGAATTACGTTTATCATTTAAAAATACATTTAGAATCTCAAAAAATCTCAATTTTGACTGCCTCTTGAAATACTGTAAAACTGCTCATACAACAATACCAGAAAAACCCCAAATCAACTGACTGGATTTATATTGTATAATACAAAGTAAAACAAAATTCATGGCCAAGTAGAGTGTGAGAGACATATGCAATGTGTGACCTGGCTTTGATCATTCTGCTGGTTGTGCTTGTTGTCCGACGATTATGATATGCATATTCATAACTTTGTTTTATGCTGTGTGACTTCATACAAGCTTTGCAAAAAGGTGAAAGACTTTATAAACTGCATAATCAGTTGTCAGATGTTTTTGTTACAGGAGTTGGTATGGTGGGCTACATCACATACTCTAACATCTCTCAAATGTTATAGCTTCTTCTGTAACACAATGTCTATGTAAGGCATACAATGATAATACTTCTTGTCAGTGACAGAATAATAAGTAAAAAGCTGAACTTGAGCAGTATAAATAGAGGCAAAATTACCAAGAGGAAGTAAAATAAAGTGGATTTATAGTTTGTTAATATCCACCTACAAATGTCAGAATTAAAGTTACAAAGTGTGCCACTGAGCTCATGCTCAGAAAAATACATTTTCTCAGACAAGCTTAAATTTTCTAGAATCAGACAGCTTGAGTAGAAGGAGTAGAGTAAAAACGAGAACATTCACTTTGAAATAAATGAATACAAATGTGCAACAAGGTGATCATGATGCTCACAATCCTGGTTAAACTAAGCAGATTACAAAGCTCTTGATCAACATGCCGCACAGTGCGAAAGAAAACCTCACACAGCGTCATGGCCTTTGTTAGCGTGAATATTTGAATATCTGTTTTTCTTTTCATTCTCAAGATGGATTTTAAAACGTCCTTTGTTTGTGTGTTTCGTGATGCATTGTTGAAAACATTGTTGGCTAAATCCTGAGCTTCAGACCCATGCACTGAAAAAAACATGAATATAGCATCTTCAAGGCCTGCTTGTGGGCACTACAGTTTAATAAACTACTTTGTAACCTTGTACTAGCTTACTTGCTGAATAAATAACTTTAGATCCATCAGAAGAAATTGATTTTTTTTTCTTTTTGTGAAGAGTATTTAGCTGTGCAGCATTATTTTGCAGCAGCCAAGCATTAACACCTTCCTCCATACCTCTGTCTGCAGTCAATCCGAGAAGTAACAGGCTATGTGTTGGTGGCCCTGAACCAGTTTGACTACCTGCCTTTGGAGAACTTGAGGATCATCCGAGGAACCAAGCTGTATGAGGACCGCTACTCCCTTGCTATCTTCCTCAATTACAGACGTGATGGAAACTTTGGCCTGCGTCAGTTGGGTCTGAAAAATCTCACAGGCAAGTTTGTGTGTTTGAGTCTGATCTGAAGTGTGTTTTTAACTTTATATCAAACACTTAACATTTTAAAATCCTGTGCCTCCTGGAGTGTGTGTGCATGTTTAGCCATTTGTTCACTGCTTGCTGGAAACACCTTAGGATAGGATGGGACAGCTGTGGAGCTCTTCTAAATCCTGTGGGAGAAAATGCTTAAAATAACCTGAATTTACCCCTCAGCCTAAAATGTACAACACATGAACTCATTCAGTAACTTAAGCCAGTTGTGACTGATGAGTATATGCATAAAATACACTGCTGTGTTTTCACTGTGATGCACATTGTCAAACATATGTGAAACTACAATCTATAATGTTACGTTTTATCACTTAAAGCTGAACCAGAATCAAGTTATTTGCAAACCAATGTGAGGCTAATGAAATAGGAAGAGGTCACTGACTGACATTTTGAAACCTATTTTTGGATGCTTCACATACTCTTACCTGAAATTATTCACTTCAGTCACTTCATTGTTGTTGTTTCAACGTGGTATCCTTGGTGTTAATGGTTACAAAACAGGTCTTACAGCTGAACTGAACTGTGATCTGATCCCCACATTGAGTCACCAGTAATGAGAATTAGTTGCTTTTCCTAATACATGGTTGAGACTATGCTAATTAGCAAAAGACAATAGTATTACTGTACACTGATCTAACACTCTGCTGGTAGGGATATTCCCTGGCTGAGAAAATATACCACAAAGTGCTTTCAGAAACCATTTTTAGAAAAATAAAATGGAGTTAAAATACTGGTTAAATTGCTGAACTGACTGCTGTGCTGATAGTTACATCACCTTGATGCAACAGTCTGGCTCTTCTTCTACTAAGATCCTGACTTGTGTTGTTATCACAATTAACCCTCTCCCTCTAGGGGACACAATTCTGACTCGCAAGGTTGTGGAAAGGCTTTATCTCTTCTGTCATTTCACTCTTGCTCACACAAGGAGTATCCTCATCTGATTTACAACCCACTCTGCGATCGATCCTAGCCTGTTTTCTCAGAAGAAGGAGAAAATGGTGAATGTGATTACTGATAAACAGCGTACTAAGTAGGAAAACATTGTGTGGGTGGCTTGGCCTCTTTATGAACAATGGGCCCTTGTGCTGCAAGGTTCTCTTCGGGCATCCTGACCCTGAGGTCAGTAAGAAATGAAACTCTTGACTCACACAGAAGAGCTTTTTTACAACAGGGCTAAGTGGGGCATGCCAGGGCCAGGGCCAGCTCATGATGTGCGAAACACAAGATCAGAGGTGTTGTTTACTCATTTTGATGCTAAATCTAACCTCACAAATCTTCTGAGTGACTATAAAATTAGAGAGAAGCTGTTTTAGTTGAATAACAATAAGCTAAAGCGCTATCAGTAAATCCTGGTCAGTTGTGTTTACCCACATGGCAAAAACTGTTGCTGTTTCATTTTTTTTTCTTTTTTGGCCCCTTGTACAAACATAACATAAATAATTTTCCATGTTATATTATCCACATAGGGAAGGATGAGATTTTAATATTTTATTAGTGTCATGCATGGCCTCATTGATGAGTAAAGACAGTAAAATTTGTTTTGGAATGACTTTTGCTGTTTATTTCTCAGTGGGAATGAGATCCCAGTACAATCCGACTGGTGGCTCACAGTAAGTCATTGAAGTTTGGAGAGCAATATTACACAAATGCATAAATATAGGTGCGACAAGTGAAAAACAGTGTCATCATTTTGCAGTAGAATTAAATATTATCTTTATTGAGAAATTACAATTTATTCCTCAACTAGAATTCATTTTGATTCGTAAGGATGAAGCATGTCAACAAGCTTGTGTCTCTGCTGCTTCCAAACCCTCTTTCTAAATAATTCAGACGCCTCTCTGTGTTCTCTTCAACTGTTCCTTCCTGGTGATTCCCCAGAGTTGAAGGAAACAACACAGTCGTTTGCAAGTATATGTGCAGCTACAGTCTTTGCTTGTGTGTTATATTCCATCTTGTATTCTTTCTCACATGTTGCGCCATACTTAGGGAATTGCATTTGTCCAGCACCACAAGCATCTTTTCTGCCAAGACGGTGCTTTTCATTGTGGTGCCAAGTTGAAGCCAGTGCTGAGGGAGCCGGGGCTGGACTCTATGAGAAGCTGCTGTTTGATGTGCCATCCGTGGCCTGAAGCCATGAAGTGGAGGGGAAGTTATGCACAACAGTCATGGCCTGAATCTGCTCTACTTCATAACTCCGACTGTTTGAGTTTCACACTTACATCTTTCGTTCTTGCTAAGAAATTGAATATAAAAGAAAACTGGAAAAACAGAAGCTGCTCACTTTCTTGTTAATGCTAAAAATGTTTTAACTGGACTCATATTTGTTGTTATTACAACATACCTGCTACAGGTCTTCTTATTTCATAGTTAGCCAGATCTGACCCAGGACTCAAATCAGGTTCAAATAATATGTAGTCTGTAGTTCCAGGCATGTGTGTCAAATTATCTAGCAGTGGATACAAGCGGTTTTCTAGCAACTGTCTTCATTATGTGCTACATCATCACTGCAGGAGAATAATGTGGTTTTTGGCAAGATAGAATGTGAACTGTGACACGAGATGTATAGCTACTCTTTTTGGCTCTGCTTGTTAATTGGTGGCACGTTGTAAGGCATTTAGTACTAGTGATCTCTGTAATGACTTAAAGTGTATTTCAGACACCCTATATACTATACATACATATGCATGTTAAATTTGGGGAGGTGTTTAGGATCAGGTCCAAAATGTTGCACCCATGACAACCACTAATACCAATGTATTGCTCTATAACAAGAAACTTGTCTTGGATGGCCTATCGTTTTAGTGCTTTTTGCACAGATGGCCCTGACAGTTAAACAAGCTCTTGCTGGGGGAAAGAAACAAGTCACTTTGTGTGTCACAGTTTGTTCTGTTGCAGTTGTCATCATTCTACAGTGTGCTGCTGAGGAAGGAAATAAGCCTGAACCATCAGGATAGATCTAGTCCCGTACAAAAGGCAGCACAGATCAAAACTCTTTCCTTCCTCCAAGTGCTTTACTCAGTCTGAGGCTAGCTGTTTCCTTCATTACAAGGCCTTTGATGTTCTGTCATATTAGTCCACCGTTCTTGTGCCAGCAGCACTGAGGAAAAAGTGTAAAATAATCAATACAATCCATAAGCAACATACATAAGAAGACTAAACTTATTAACTACAAAAGGGGCTAATCGAGAGACGGCAGAGTAAAAGACCCCCTCAGTGCTGAAACCCAACGGCATTTCAACTTGGGTCGAAATTGCCTTGGGATGAAATCAATTTGTCGCTAGTATATTGTAGCATTGCACTTATTGATTTTTCTGGTGCACTCTCTGTGAGCTGTGAATGGACTCTCTGGATTTGAGGGGACTGGTGGATGGGGTGGAGTAGGTCTCTGGCTGAGCAGGGATAGGACTCCCTCTGATGCACCTTTCAATCAAGCTTAGCTAAGTTATCCTCATGAATATGAAATATATAAGGCTCACTCAAGTTAGGAAAAGTTAAAGGATGGTACGCGTGCACAGGGGTGTGTAGAAGTGAGGAAAGTTTAGTTGTGTTGATGTTACATTTCGGGGACACAAATCTACCTGAAAAGTCTTCAGTTTAAGACAAAAATGCAGTCCCCACAAGATTATCCATTTTTAAATTTTCGGTATACAACTGAACTTTCTGTTGCTGCAAAGAGAAACTTACTAGCACATTTATTTCTACATTTTCTTCATATATAACAACCCAAGAAAAAGGTTAAACCGATCCACCTGCTGACATTTTCAAAGTTCCTAATCTGTATTTTGATGTACGCTGACCCACAGTATCTTTCTTCCTGCTTAGGCAAACATTTTCAGCACTTCCGTCTGGATTCACATGAACCCTAGGCAGCCTCTGCGCTTTCACATGGTAATTACAGCCTGCTTCCCTGGCAAAATAATAACAGCCTCAATAAGGAGCACAACACAGATGAGCTTTCTGATTTAACGCATTTTACTGCCACCCCCCTGCTTTTCCCTTGTTTCATCCAGTATCATTTTTTTCAGATTTGTTTAGTGTTGTTGATTCATTTTTCTAACCACCCTACGCCTGCACTGCGTCTGTCCAAAATGAGGCATCCAATCTGAGGCCCCATCTGCTGAATGATCCTCTCTCGTCGCATGCATGTACACAAGCCTGTGTTTTACGCCAAGGCGTTATCCACTCCTTCATGGCCCATCTGCTCTCTCTTTATCTATCCCATTTTCTGTCTTTCTTCCATCTCTTTATCCCTCTTTCTTTGGCCTTCTGTCTTTCATCATATTTCAGTTGGCTGTCTTGATTTGTCACATTAATTCCTTTTACACAAACGCATGCAACATAATGTTTGTGCCATTTTGGGCACCTGAGTCCTACTGTGTTGTGCAAAGCCTACTGTAGATGTTCAGTGGGAATGCTCACAATCCTCCTGCAGAATGCACAAGGAAAGAATGGAATGGGGCAAGGTGGAAGAGATGATTTGAATCAGTGTGTTACCCTCAGACAAGGGACTGCTAAGAGGGGGGCTTACAATTGCTGCCTTCTTTTGATCCCTGAGACTTCCATTCACCATACAACTACTGGGAGAAAAAAGAACAATTCTGCCACAGGAGGCAGGCAAGATTGGTTCAGTGCACGTCACCAGAATTCAGTCAAGCCTCTTGCCTGGCAGCCGACAGACCTCAGGTCTCCTTCAATTGTGTGTCTAATTGATTACTTCCCATGCAATTACTCTCGTGTCACACTCAATATTTCACTGCTCCAGGATGGGGGCAAGAGGGACTTTCTTTTTGAAGGACGACATTCATATTGTCACATTTGTGAACCCCTAATGTGGATCGTGAGGAGGCACATGTTAAATTGAAGTCCGGAACGGGCCATCAGTGGTGGTTGGTGTTAATTGATTGCTCTGTAATACCGCTGCAGAATAGTGGAGCTGAACTTGTTGTTTTTCTCTCCAAAGTCATCAACATGCCACTCACAACTTAGCTTTAAAAGTATATATGTATGATTTGTATTAAATGATTATCATGTACTAAACCATACATTCTGTGAATATTAGTAACCAAAATTAGCTTGTTT
This sequence comes from Ctenopoma multispine, assembly GCA_034779795.1. Taxonomy (NCBI): domain Eukaryota; kingdom Metazoa; phylum Chordata; class Actinopteri; order Anabantiformes; family Anabantidae; genus Ctenopoma; species Ctenopoma multispine. The sequence goes on from JAUYWH010000013.1 coordinate 13,776,740, forward strand.
CCTAATTCACAGAGTGTATAGACCATGAGTAGCCAACCCCGGTCTTTGAGTTCTACTATCCTGATTGTTTTCCAACAATCCCTGCACTTACAGCTTCTGATTGACTGAACACACCTGATCCAGGTAATCAGTAGAGGTTAGGGCAGGAATAGCTGGACAACAATCAGGATAGTAGCTGTCGAGGACCAGGGTTGGCTTCCCCTGGTCCAGACTCACTCTTATATGGTAAGGGCTTGGAGTATGTTTCAATGATCAATTAAGGTTGTTTTCAGGTACCTGTCCTTTGCGTATTTATTATTCTGACAATGTTTTAATTTTACTAGCTACATTTTAACATAATAATATGTACTTTCTACTTCTTACACGTCAAAACAGGCTTGTTACTTAGTTTTAATGCATTTAAGAAAATCCACCTCTTTTTATTTTGCTTGCACTTGAAGTAATGAATGAAAGTCAATGTTGATCACAGAATGCAAACCTAAACAACCCATCTGTATTCTAAGATTTGCTGAGCTGTCTTTACCAGCTAAGCTTCTTAGATAGATAGATAGATAGATAGATAGATAGATAGATAGATAGATAGATAGATAGATAGACAGATAGACAGATAGAT
>JAUYWH010000013.1:13777452-13833281 GCA_034779795.1 Ctenopoma multispine
GACAGATAGATAGATAGATAGATAGATAGATAGATAGATAGATAGATAGATAGATAGATAGATAGATAGATAGATAGTTTCTATCTATCTATCTATCTTATATGTTTATCTAATAATTTTTTTGAAGAGTTGGGTCTGTGTGATTGTTAAAAGTGACAACCATTCACAGATGGCTCTGTGTCTGTGATAGAGATATTCTATAGTTAGCCTTTCTTACCTTGTTTCCCTCTAATACCTTGGTCTTTGATGCAACCAGGTGTATGTGAGTGCGGGTATGCACAAACACAGAACCAGCTTCTGTTGAGGCTGAACAAAGGATTATGGCAGTCCTGTAGAGATGAGGCAATTTCCAATAAAAGAGGTTAAGGCTTAATTAGACCTTAGACGTGTTCTTGTGTTGATCATAATGTTTTGAGTTCTTTTGCTCACATTGAAAACTGATTTGCACATTGGAGGGATCTTATTGTTCATTATTTTCAGTATTGAATGTAAAATGTGTGTGATTTTGCCACCTCTGAAGGATATGATCCCTAGTACTTCTGTTTCTGTTCTGGGGAGCATGTCTGTCTTTGTTTTTTATGCATGCAAGCATGTCAGTGAGTGCCTACATCAGTATAGTAGTGCTCAAACATGTATAATGTGTCTATTTAAAATAAATAATTCACATTTCCCGAGCCTATGATTGCATTAGGGACCAGCCTAGAAAGATTAACTATTCTCGCTGATTAGAAATATCATACAGGTCAAACCACCAACCCTGCTTCACCTTTTGTCAGCTAGAAAAATATCCAGGCTTGCCTAAACATTGCATATCCTTTATTACCAATTTGACTTCCTAACTGAACCTCTTCGGCATGCTGGAAGAGAGAGTTGACTTTCACCTCATTAAAAGTTAAAGTAGGCGTGGAAAGAATTTTAATGCCAATTAATAATCAAAACATAGCTCTCTTCACTCTTTTTCCAACAGTTCTATCCCTTCAGGCTATAGCTTAGATCAGGCTAAGATTTTCCCAGATGTAGATGTAAAACCAGTCGGAGGCTGTTCATCTCAATTTTACCCTGTTGTTCTATCAGGAAATGAGGGACAGACTGTGTGACTGTGTCTGCTCAAGTATGTGTGCTGGGAATTAATTTGCTTACGTGGGTTATGTAAATTACCTTGTGTTTCTCTCCCACTTTAACTGAGCAATACTTAAAACCAGACGCTGCTGCAATAAAAGTGTTAAGTACAAACCCCATTTAATTTTTTTAAATATATTTTTTAAGATACAATTAAAACTAAAATCTGTGAGTTGTCAGTTTGCTAACACAATCCACTGTTGCAGCCAGAAATGCAACCTGAAAACCTGCTACGCAATGGCTTTACTCCAATTGTGCACAAAAAGACGAGTTCTCTGGGGAAACATGACAGTGGAAACATAAGCTGAATTCTTGTACCCAGCAAGAATGGGCAAATATTCCGCTTGCAACAATTATTATCCTCAGTTCTCAAACTCAAATTTATATTAAAAGCAAATGTGATGTAACACAGTAGTAAAGCTGCCTCTGTTCCAACGTCAGATAAATTAAGATTCCAGCTAATTCAAGCAGGTTCAAGTCTTTCTGGATGGAAGTCCAGTTGCCATGAATCAACTTCTAGACAACTTTACCTGGATGACTGAGAATCTTCACAGATTTAAATTTTTCTTTCATTTTAGAAAACTTTTCTGGAACCAGGGTGTATTCTATAAAATATGCACAAACATTTAGCATATCTACAAGCTCTCGTTGATGTAGTTGTGTCTATAGAGTATCTAGGATGTTGATACAACAAAAAAATTAAATCATTGCAAATAGTCAGTGCAAACAGCTATCATATTTTTGAGAAACCTGTACCTAAACAGAATCAGTAGTTAATTGTGTGAACATTGCTTTAAATACTGAACACACACATACATGCATACAGACAAATTATGGGTTTAATCTCTTTATAAAGTACTGTATGTGAATATTATTTTTTGATGGTTGTTATGTCCACTCCATACTGTACCAATATTCTATGTTTTATTCTGTTTTTGAAAAGTCAGCAATACTGTAGATTTTATTGCATTTCAAAACAAAAACTCACACTGTGATTGTCATGTTCAGTTTCTGTCACTGACTGACTGTCATTGCAGGTTTACCATATCAGTTCATAGCTGTGCAGCCTTGACATGCAGTTCTTACTTTGATTCTGAAGGCCAGACTGTGTTTTAGACAGGCCTTTGATGTCAGAGGCACTCAGTGCTCATCTCATAGGAGGAGCAAAATGAGTGGGAAAGCAAATAAAATAGAGGCTGACTGTCAGCTTGGTGGGTCTCAAAAGCCACTGAGGAAAATGCCACTTTCTATCATCTTAGTTGAGGCCTGAATGGACACCTGTGGACTTTGACTGATAAAAGGTTTTCAGTGCTGAAGACGTGAGGTGTTTAACATTTATATAAGCAAGTTCTGAAATCACACAGACATCAGTGTGTTTTCTCAGGTTGCTTTGTTGGCTAACTTTTTCTTGTACTGTCACTGTTATTTTGCTGGTGTTATCAATGTAATCATCTTTTATGTTCCTTTAGAAAAATAGATGTGGGATAGTGTTTTAGCTGCAGTACTTTACAGTATATACTACAGGATATTATATATGGACAAAACATACAGTTCACACTACAACAGTTGAATAAAATGCCTGGAATTCCAAATTATAACCATCAGTTTAAATTGTTATCATTGGGCTGACTTTCCATGAGTTTAACAGAAGCTTTGCTCCCAAAACCAATTTAATATCCCTGCCTCAGTGCCGACACACATAAACACACACATTACCCTCCAAACCTACTACTCCTCCCCTTTCTCCCCTGGCAGCTTAATAATTAATATGCTTATTTTTTGCCTCTTAGGCCGAAGCCTTGGGTAAGTGGAGCAGCTATTGATGGGGGCAGTGGTGTGTAATGGGACATGAAAAGGAGTTTTCTGTTCATCTCAGGTCTCCACAGACATATGGTGCGTGTTACTATTCGCAAAACCAGGCATGACTTCACTAAATGAAATTGTTAAAAAAGCATTACCCAACTTCTTTACAACCTCTCTAAGGTATATTTATTTGTTGTGATGCTAAACAGACCTTATGGGTATTGCAAAAACCAAGATAATGGATTAATCTGAGAATTTCCAGTTATCCTGGTTGAATTTAGCCTTGACTTGGTTATACAAGTAAAGTTACTAAAACTAAAGTTATTATGCAGAGTTATTCTTTGCAATAACTAGGCTAACATTAATCCTAGTGAGTCATTAGTTAGATCTTCTGTAAATCTCATTGTCATTCTATGGTCTTCTGTAAATTTGTTGTAATACTATAATTACCCTGCATTAAAATACTACATATACAATGAACAGAAAAAAAGTAATGGCACTGTTTTCAGTTTCCTGGTTTTCTTCACAGGTCATGAAATGTGATCTAATCTTCACCAAAGTCACAAACATCAACACAATATTTCTAAGTGGATAAAACACAAACAGTCATGAGCTTTTGAGTATTTATTGAACACACCCATAAGACAAAGTGATAATAAAAAAGGACAACAGTGCGACCTCAAGCAAGCGCTTCTGTAGCTGTGGATTAGACGTACACAACATCCAGGAGAAATTTTGGACCATTCTTCCTCAGAACTTGAGCTCAGCAATCTTCTTAGGACTCCTGGTGTGAATGTCTCTCTTCATGTCACTTCACGGCATCTCTGTTGGGCTGACGTCTGAGCTTTCACTGGAAAACTCCAAAAGGCAGATTTTGTGTCTCTGAAGTCATTCTGTAGTCAAAGTACTGTGATGTTAAGGTCGTCCTGCGGCCTAACCTTAACCCTTACTTGGGATGATGTTGATTTGAGGTTCCCTTTTTACACCACTTGTATTCTTGCAAACAATTCAATCTTAGTTTCATCACTCTACAAATCTTTTTTTTCTCAAAAGCGTTCCAAATCAAAGGGGTCTTTGGTAAACTTCAGCAGTGTGTTTTTTGGGAAAGAACACACAACACAAAACATTAAAAGAACGTCGGATGTTGATTAATGAAGTATTCAACTTGAAGGTCTTTACTTGTGTACAGCACACTGAGCATCATAGCAACATTTTTAAATCACAGGCTCATCCAAGATGTGTGAATTTAGTGTAAGTAGTGAAAGTGAAATAACAGAAAAATAGAAAAGTTAGATATGTAAAAATAGTTTAATTAAAGTAATGAGTCTGTTTAATATAACCTTATCATTTAATAATTTAACATGTTTTATTTGGCATAAATTTTAATTATTTCAAGAAATATGCCAAAATATGGCATTAAAGCACTTTTGTGCCTGTTTATTTAGTTGCAATTCACAATATTTCATCATTTTAAATGACCAAAAATCTTGCTCTAGTCTCAAAGCCAATTTGTTGATCTAGCAGAATAAATATTTCTTCTTCTTAATGTTGCATTTCAAAAACTGCATTAGGTCACTGTGGGAGGTTTGGAAACAGCCTTTTCCCCTAAAACCCACCTACTACTTAAAAACCTGCATGTTGCATGTTTGATGGGATGACGCTGCTTTTTTCTCACTTGTAGGTCTAATAAAACCCAGAACTAAGCTTGTTTGTACAATGTGTTGTCCAACCACACTGGAAGGCAAACATTATTGTGGTGTTCTGAACAGTCAAAGATGGACTGACTTGTAGAGGGGTGACATTTCACATAGTTGTATAGTACTCTAGTACTAGTACTAGTACTAGTACTAGAGTAAAAAGGCCAATTGATTTGTGCTTCCTGATACTGAAGACATGTGGAAAGTCGTTGGATGTGGTGAAGGTTCAGACATGTTACGCTGTTCAAAACACTGAACCTTTGATCAGCTTTCTCAACTTTAACTGCAATTGTCTTCTAAAAGGCTTAGTGCTGTTGGCAACAATAGATAATAACTGCACTATCAAGCAAACTAGCTTGCCTAACTTGCTGGAGGGGGCACAGGTTCAAGCCCTCAAAAACAAAAGTTGCTTCCAAACATCCTCAGTCGTGGGTTTTTGAGCTTGTTTTCTGTGTAGTTATTTATTTGGGCTTTGTTCCCTGTATGAACACTCAAAATTCTCTACACAATAAAGTGAAACGCGATAGCTTTTACAGCCGGGATCTGTCCACAGCCCTTGTTTCTTGGTTACTGCGCCCGCAGCATGCGCCCTTCTCCTCCCCCGCCCGCTCAGATACACACACACAGACACACATGCAGACCTCCAGCTGACAGAGCGACTGAGTGACAATGTCCGCGAATAAGTGGAGAAAATATGGACAAATATATTAAAGAGTGGGAGAAAGAGCGAAAGAGAGCACACGTTCTGCAGATTTATCAAGTGTGAAATATGAGTTCATTATGCAGATTTAATACAGCGTATGAACAGACCTGATGGTGAACAGTTATTCAAAGTTTCTATGTGTATCACGAGATCAGCAACACTAATCACAACTAAATAATACTTTTGTCAAGTTAAACACATCAAGTCTCTGTCTGCTGCTAGGTGTTTTTACAGGGCGCCAAACCGTATTCTCGCCTAGGGCACCAAAATGGGTCGGGTCGGTTCTGCTTACAGCACACAGTACAGCGAAGCAACTAACAGATGCTGAAAGGAGTACTACTCCTGAAAAGGGGACACAAGCACATACTCACAGCAGATTTTATGACACTTTTACACTTAAAACAACAAAATAATTCCAGGAAGGATGTTAAAATTCTAGGGTTCTAAGGGTTAATAGGCATTAGCAACAGTTTATAAATGATATTATAAATGCTTTATTCCTGTTCAAAACAAATATAATTTGTTTAATAATTTCATCTACATCATTTCTTATTGTTTTGTAAGTATTACATTACATATAACACAGTTATTTAGAGGATGTCAGTGGATAATAAGATCATTTAGAAAGTAAACGATTAATAAACAACCTAAATGTACATTTATACATGTAATTGTTTAGGCATGTTGATGACTGAACAATGAATACTTTACGCAGTGGCAGGCCGTGCATTTCATAACTAGGCCTTTAGAGCTATTAGAGTTATGCTAAATGACCTTAGCATAACCTCAGCATAACAGTAGGACTACAGGCTATTGTTATTTGACTTAACTACACCATATTTACAGTGACAGTAACTTTTATCAAGTGGACAATATTATTTAACAGTTAACACCTATGAGTTACAATACATTTACTGCAGAGACATTTAGTCCTATATAACACTATACTCCATTAGAAATAGACATCCCATCAATAACCAGTCACATTTACTGATGTCCAGCAAGAAAACTAAAATTATTATTATTAGTAACACAATCAGGAGTCAATTTGAGCAAAGCTGTCACATCAACACACATTTTACCAGATATGAACGTTATCTGGATATTGTTTAGACCAGCAAACAGTCTAAAGCAGCACGAATCAAGAGCTGGTTAATAAAAACATCCAATTAACTTACCAAAGCTGCTCATCATTTGAAAACAAAGTCCATTCTCCGTTTAACTTTAAGTAAAACTCTGTTCACGCTAGCTGGCTTAACTTCGGTTAGTCAACTGACCAGACAGTCAGGTCACAATAAAATCTCCTGTTGTAGGCTGCTAGGCCAGATGGATGCTCCTCCAGTTAGAGAATATGCTCAACACTGCAGATCTTCAAATCTGAAGAGATTGTGAAAATGTGAAAAGATTTGAAAATCCACAAAATTGTCCCCATCTACAATTAATGGCCGAGTCTATCATTTGGAATCCTGAAGGTCAGAGCCTACGACAGCACGAGGGCGAAATCTGATTGAATAAAAGTTATATGCGCTGCACTGGAAGTAGCACAACCAAAGGAGAAAGTCATATTTAACATGTTAAAAACACACACCGCATTAATTTAAATGTTTATTTTATTTTACGGCCTTGCTGGTCTCTACTTTTAGGTAGTCAGGTAGTAAAAAAACATTTACTACTTGTTAACTATTTTGTGACCTCATCTAAAATGAGGACTATCTAAGCACTGTAAAGCAGTTACAAAGGAGATTTAAAGGCTCAGAATGTTTAAAAATTTCAAGATGCAGACAATGGGTCTGGACTGTACTGTAACTTTACTTAATATATTATTCAAAAAATGACTAATGCAGTCTTATAAAACACAAAAATTTACAAAATAAATTACAAAATGAAGAAAAATAACAAAAAATTTTATAGTAGCAGGGTTTCTTGAAATGGTAAACACTGGATGACATGACCATCAGTGGCACTATAATGTTTTCTAACAACATTTATATGATGTTGTGCAGCTTTGGCAGAAGACTTTGCTCTCTACATGCTTTCAGTTTCATTTGAAATCTGCTTCATAATCTTCTGGGAGGACATTCCCATCTTGGCTTATGCATACCACATCAGAGTGCCATGTGAACAAAGTGAGAGCCACGGCCTGTAGTGTGTTACAGGATGTGTCCCACTAGGCCTGGAAAAACAAGGCCTCAATGAGGTGTTGTTTTTGCTTTAGCAAACCAAGCACTGACTGAAGCCAGTTTCCTCTGTGATAAAACCAACATACTTAATATGCCACGTAAGATGCACTCTCTCTCCTCTCAGTCTCTCCATCTTCCCTCCTCTTTCTCTCTGCCTCTCTGAGACCCTGTTTTGTTTTGCCTATTCCAGAGAGTGTGGCTCATTTTAATTCAGCTGGCAGACTGATCACACATCAGCCTTGATAAGCTAAGTGGCCCTCAGCAGCAGCAATTGAAGGTCCTTTTACTCTTTTCTAATCACTCACTTGTTTGTACCCTTGATATTTTTTTCTTCTGTCTTACTTTTTCTGTCTCTTTCTCTCATTAGTTTTCTTTGTTTTGTTTTTCTTTCTTGCTCATAGATTTGTCTTATCTCAAGGTATTGTAAAATTATTTTCTCCTCCTCCACCCAATCCATAAAGCTCAGATTACCAGGGTTTTATCGCAGTTTAAGTTGAAAATAAGTAAGCATACAAGCGCACCAGCCCATAACCATTCTGTCATAACTTTTTTTCTCTTCTTGTCTTTAAGCAGATGCTTTGCTTTGCTGGGGTATAATTCTATAATCCCTAAATCTCAGGCATTTTTCATAAAGACTCATAGGAAACAATTGTGTGAGGAATGGGCCAAATTTAATCAGTAGCCTGTGAATGCAATTATCTTGGCGAAGTAGCAGCATATGTTTGTGGGATGGGGCCATGGCTGACACCCCTATGCCATCTACTTTACTTCAGCAAGGATCTTAACAACATTTGTCCATGTTAGAACAATTTATCAGATTGAATATCTTCAAAATGTATTTATTAGATTTATTCTCAATTTATATAATACTGCATTGGTAAATGGCTTCAACTAAAAAAACACAGTCTAATGTTGAATGACATAACAATCTTTGGTGAGGCCCATTAAACCCAAAAATTGCACACTTTGAGAGACAGAGGCATTCATATACTGTAGAATGACATTCATGAAGAAAACAATATTAATATTTGTGTTTTCTTTCATTCCAGTTTATTATCTTTAAACATAACACCATCCAGTTGTCTTCTTCTTTTTCTATTTTACATAAACCTTTGTCTGTTCATTTTACCTCTTCTACAAACGCAGCACATGCACACACACAAACACATCCATGCACACACTGCTGTTCCTGACCGCGCTGTGTTCAGAGACAGTCGAATCCCAGCGCTGCCACCTCTCTGTTGAACCTCTCATGAAGCACTTTTATGTAGTCAAATTAATGCAGTTGTTCTTTTCAGGTCAATAGTTAAACACATAAAAGAGCAATTACATTTGAGTGGCTACCACCATTTTGCTTGGGGACTGTGTTAACAGTATTAAAATTGCATGTCATTCCTCTGGGAGCTTGTCCATCCTTTGTCCTGATAAGAGACAAGATTAGACAGCTGATAAAATTTGGGGTATGCTGAGATCCACTGTAGAATTATGGGATAATATAAAACTGAAATTGACTTATTTTTATATATGTATTGCAAAGTTAGAGCCAGAAATTATATTACACTTGTCAAACCGATAGATCTAAAAGTGTAATTCGATCTGTCTTCGATGCTAAGGACCAGAAATGCTTGGATTTGGTGACATAACCTACATAAGCCTTGAGTGTTTCTTATCTTGTGGGGTGTGTCCTCGAGAATATAATTTTGTTTCCCTTTCTGATCCATTGTGCCTGAAGACATTCAGGCGCTATTATTTAATGAAAAGAGCAACACAAACGGTAAAACTGTGTCTCATCACATGCTGTCTCCTGATGACATGACATATACGTATCATATCTTCGATTTAATTTATAACAGAAAGCCTACACTGGAAATTGGGTGTGGGGGGTTTAAAGAAGGGAGGATTTGTAATGTTTTGGCATTGTGACCCTAGGTTTGATCCTTGTGTAACTCCACAAGCTGTTTTAAAAGATTGAGACAAATAACTTGTAATTGTAACTTGTGAATGTAACTAAAATAATGTAGAAAATCTATATATTCAATTAATTCAGTTTAATCAATCCATTAATAATATTAATAATAATAATATTTCATAAACTATTTAATCATATTTCTAAGGATGTCTGATATTACCTACCGATATTATCAGCCGATATTGGCATTAAAATGTAATATTGGAAAATATCGGTACTGGTTTTTACTCTCTAAATGACACAACTTTTACATGCCATGCACATATTATACATCAAAGTCTTCAGCTACTTCTCCTCTCTTCAAAATATGACAAATGTGAGGTATAGTTTTTGAGATATTTTTGTTAGTTTGGCACACCTTCCAATAATGTTTACATGTTAAGTATGCATGTATGTTAGTTACCTCAAATGATTTAGCTTTTCTTTTTTTTTTTTTATGAGGGGCGACTCCGCATGTATTGGTTTATATCGGTATCGGAAATTAAGAGTTAGACAGTATCGATATATCGATAAAAAAGCCAATATCGAACATACCTGCATATTACTATTGATCCCCTTAGGGATCCCCCCCCCTTATCTTCTCTTTTTGATTTGGGTCTATGCATACACAAGTATTTCTGACTTCTATATTTCCTTTTTATCACATGCATCTTTTACTTGCACATTCAGACAGATATGCTGGCATATGCAGGCTTCAGTAGGGACAGAGGGGCAAAGATGGGACTGTGCAGTAGCAGCAGTTGATGGATAGGAGGGGAGATCACCTATTTGTAGAGCAAAGGCAGAGATTTGTTCTCTTGACATCTGATGTCGGAAACCGAGCAACTCAGAGCTTAGTGACTGACACAGGAGTGTGTGGCAACATGTGCAGTGTCTCTCCCTCTCTACATAGGAACTGTCCTTGCTTATTGTTGGTTGTTTATTACTTAGATTTGGTGGAAGCAACTTTTTATTTCAGTAGTAATGCATTTTCTTTCTTTCTTTCTTTCTTTCTTTCTTTCTTTCTTTCTTTCTTTCTTTCTTTCTTTCTTTCTTTCTTTCTTTCTTACATACGCTGCAGTATATAAGATGAAGACTGATAAATAGATATCACATAATCTATCACTCCAAGTCATTTATTTATCATTTAACCAAATGACATTGACATTTTCCAATCTTTTGACTCACTTATTTCATTTTTTCCACTTGCACGTGAAGTGGCCAAGCCCTGTCAGCAACCTGTAGTGAATCTGCTTCAAATAACTACTTACATATTTTTTTATTATTTTAACTTAATTTTTATTTTTGTGGTGTTGTCGACCAGAAACATACTGTACAAATTGTTAACAAGTTTAATGTATTTGAGATTTAGACAAACTGCACAGTACTGGGAAGGTTGATATAACTTCATGATGCTTTTCAAGAAAAGCTGAGACCTTCCCACTGCATTGTTTTCATATGTATGTACAGATAAAGTGTCTTTCTGATTCATAATAACAGTGGCAGAGGAACTGTAGAGTATTGCTGCCACCCACATTTTCACAGCTCTTGTAGAGATTTAAATTAGTGACCTTCTGGTTACAAGCCTACTGATAAAGCAATAATAATTTAATTTAATAGATGCTTGAGGCACGTATGATAATGATGGCCTCATTACTGCCAAACCTGAGCTATGTGTGCAAGTGTGTGTGTGTGTGTTTGAACATGCTTTCTTCCATGTATGGACTGTATGTGTGCTCTCATTTCTTATTTCAGCATTTTTTTCCAGTCTGTCGGGTGCAGCCTAGCAACAAGTTCAGCCTTTCAATGTTGCTGGGGTATACAACAGGCTCTGCACCCCAGCATTTAGCCTCTTTGACCCAGAATGCATCTTGATCTTCCCGCAGAGTTTCTCTCCTCTGTTTCGCTGAGTTGATAGCAGTGTTGAACTGAAACCAAGTTGAAGCTCTCAGAGTCAATGAGATAGTACAGTGGAGACTAAGGGTAAAATCCCCAGGCCCACCGCAAGCAAAAGGAAAAATTCCTTTGCCTTTCTGATTGAATACTTGCCTGTCTGCTGTAAATACCTGGTGTTTGAGTACCTTTCTGAATCGCTGGGTGACTTTATATCTTTTTAACTTCCGACCAGCAGACTATACTGTATCTATCAAGCTTCTATTATTTTTCTCACATTTACGTTTAGATACTGTACCCGCATATGGCAGACAATATGAGGACGTAGAATATATACTGAATAAATACTGTTGTATGTGTTTTTGTATGTATTGATGATAGTTCAGAACAGGGATTTTCCACATAAGGAAGAATAAACATTATTGTTGATTATCAATAAAGTAGTCCTTCACCTTCGGTGCAGATCAACTGTTTATTTTAGTGCTTCTGTTGTCCTACATATTTTTTCATTTATTAATTCACTCTCACAAACTCATTAATATGGCTTTTCTGATCACTGGTTTGCGATTTGCCTCCCAGTCTTAATCAAACCCATCCCCACTCTGCAATGAAAAAAAAAAAACAACAACAACAAGCGCTTACCATCAAAATAATTGCCTGCATACATTTGTTCTGCTTCTCTGAATTTCATATTGTTTTCCTCCAACGGTCATGCGGCCTGATACTGGAGATTGCTGTGCCTTCTGAAGCCATACACTCATTCAGAGATGCTTGAAGTTGCTCTCGGGACAAGTGGGTAGGGGAGGAGGTAGTTTGAAAACAGGAGCTGCAGCTATGTGAACAAAGTAATTAAGACATTTTCTCTAACCACTAAACAATCAGCAACAGAATTTAACCATTGATCTCCCCCTAGCCACAAAGTATACCCCTAGGAAATTTGCAAGTCAAGCATTTACTGGTAATAAAAACAGTGCCTACATGTGTGTTGCATGTTATCATACTTATTATGTAAGATGTGTTTGTTAATTATTTCAACCTTGGTGATAGAGGACACATGAAGTGCCAGCAAGGAGCCAACTAAACTATTTTCCAGCATCTTGAATTTGATCATGTCACAGTGAAAATGAGTGTGTTGTGTGTGCAGTACATATCAAAATGCACCGCGTGTAGGAATGCATTAGAGAATGGTGGAGCCTTCTCTCATTTGTTGTGACAAGATGATGAAGATGAGTTTTTTTTTTTTCAGTCTGTTTATAGAACCTGTTTTAAGAGTGTGACTGCTGCTCATGTCCAACAGGAATAAGTGGAAAAAACACATCTCATTTGTTTACCACAAATCTTTTGAGATAAGTTGTTGCTTATTTAGTTAGTTGAGTTTTGGTTACATTACATCACAGGTTTGACCCATGGAAAACTAAAATTGTTGGTCTGCTGATGAACACACCATATTTACCTATATAAGGTTTATTTTTACTGGTTAACTTTTTTTAACAGCTTAACCTTTAGGCATAACTGTCTTTGCCTAAAACATTAAAATATATTATATATACAGTGTATATTATAATATTAAAATATTAAAAGATGGACAAATAAATATAATTTTACAGTATTCTTTATTACAATCCTTTCCCCTCTGTTCTGAGTGTGTACAATACATATACATTATCAATTTGAGGGTAGTTTTGCATCATAAGAAGAAGCTTTGCAAAAATATTTAAGATACTGTTTAAGGATATTTGTAAAATAAAGTTAACAGAAGGAGACTAAGTCAACAAACTGGTCAAACAGTCAAGACTTTCAAACCTGTTCTAACCCTTTGTCAGTATCTGTTAAATGTGAAAAGGGCGTGTGCGTCATGTTGTGTATGTGGCCAAATGTATCTTACATATGTTTGCACGTGATTTACTATGTCATGGCTCCAATTACAATTCAACAAGCCAAGATGAAGGTGACTACCTGAAAGATGTTCATGTATCTTGCTTAACCAGGGTTGAGAGGTCCTGCTGGCACTTTTGTGATAATAACTGCTTTCCATTCTCTGTTGGTTTGTCCATTGCCCTACTTTGCCAGCAGCATCCCATTGTGCAAACAATTTAAGAAGCTGCCTCCTTCTAGCAGAGAGATACCTCCCGCCCCCCAACCCATGGTGAGAGGCAGGATTAATTTCTCTCCCTAACTCCCACCACATATGCAGAAACATAGAGAGGCAGGGCTGACATTGGGGGATGGGGGCTTGTGTAGGTAATACCTCCACCACCTATTATCCAAGGAGTATCATTTAATCGGGTCTTTGTGGGCCAATATTGTATTTGGCTGTTTCTGTGTGGTGCTGGCGGGGCGCCTCATGTATGATTATGTGTCTCATCGGTGTCAGCTCTGTGTCAGTAATCTGTTTGTTGGGAGAGAGAGAACACACAAGCTCTGTAAATAATGCAAATCTGCTAGTGTGCCTCTCTCTGTCTTTCTTTCCTATTATTTGCCTCTTTGTGGCTTTCTTTCATATTTCTTTGTCTCTCTATTTCTTTTTGCCACTCTGTCTCACATAAAAGTCAGGATTAGGCATTCAGTAAACTCCTGCACAACAATAATCGGAAACAACTTCCATATCCAATCATACAGTAGACTCTGTGTATGTGTGTATACATATGGCAACAGAAATCCATCCTCCTCCTTATGTGCAATGCATATTATACCTTGAAGAAATATAAAAACTGCAAACTTTTAAGGCATCAGTCCCTTACTGAGTCTTAGCTCCCAGATGGAGTTAGTATTGTGATGGTAAAGGGGCATAATTGATTCTGTCTACTTGCAGCGTAGGAGGAGAAGGATGAGAAAGCAAAACAAAACAGGAAAGATCAGAGGTTGTAATAACAGCAATATGACACGGCTCTGGCTTGGCTGCCTCTCAACAATCACCATCATCAAATGCATGTGTCTCAAGGTCAGGTGCTCCCCCCAACACCCCACCACTTCTCAGAGGAACAGGAAATGATGAAGTGCTTGTCGAGTGTAGTATGGTAATGATTTTAATGTAGACATGTAGTGTCTGGCCATGTCAGTTGTTAATTATAAAATGAGAGCTGGGGAAAGCTGGCAATTAAAACAACACATCAGGAACCGGGTGACATAATTGCTAAATTAGGTGCATCCTCCAGGCAGAAATAGTAAAGTAACAAACAAGCCCTGCATTGAATGTGTGCTCTCCCTGTTTTCCACAGAGATCCTGAGTGGAGGCGTTTATGTTGACCAGAACAAGTTTTTGTGTCATGCAGACACGATCCACTGGCAAGACATTGTCAAAAACCCGCGGAGCCATCCTGTGGTGGTGCCCACCAACAGCAGCGTTACATGTAAGTGACCTACCAAAACTCTAGAGGACACAATGATTTGATAGGACTGCATGTGCTTCACTGACACTGTTAGACTCACGCACGCAAATTACATAGCTGTATGCCCATAAACAGACATGGAAAAGGTGAGGAAAGCTAGGTGAAGCAGGCGAACCATACTGTTAACTTTGAAAGACTGCAACTGTTCAGGGTCTTTTTTTTGTGCATTGATTGTTGCTAAATTTAATATTTCTCATAGCACATCTACTTTATATTTCCAACACTTACACACTGAAATTTCTCAATGTCAGTTCAAGACTCACAATACATCTTAATTCCTCCCACATATATTTATTTCTTAACTTTAAAAACATAGCAGTGTTACCTGCTAATGAGGATATCTCATAACAATACATCTCATACAAATCTGATGGCTTATTTGATTGACTAAAAGTTAGCCAACATATTAACATCTTTAGAACCTGTTCACAAAGCAATGACAACTGGTAAGTTGTCTCATTTTGAACTGCTCCAATTAAAATAAGTGAGTGTAAGCAGCAAAACATTGTCATCACAAAATCACCCCTTGACCCCATTCTGTCACAGCCCTTAATAATCTACAGTGACTGATGGTTCACATCATGTCAATGCCCCTCTGTAGCCAACTGCAGGACATGTTAATGAATGCTTAGATTAATGAAGAGATGTATTAATCTGTCAGGCTGTATAAAGGATGATGTTTGAGCTAGTTGTCTGTGAAGTAAAGACGCATTAAGTCACCTCTTTTGACCCGTTTCTATTCACTCACTCACTTAACCTCCGAACAAGCTCTGCTTTTTGTTTTTAATTTAGTGCTCAAGCTGTTTGACATTTTTATATTTTTTCCTGGATTTTTTTAAGCTGCCTTGTCTTATACATGTATAAATACAAAATAGCATAATAAAATGCATAATCACTATCATCAACAAATAAGACGATGTCTGCATATGTCCTTGGATTTCCTCTCCCAGCACTTGCTGAAGGCGTCATATGCAGATTAACAGCTCCAAACATTGATATTCTGCTCAATCACCCTCTACTCTGCAGCCGTTAGCCCTGGATCGACCCTGACTCCCATGCAAGTCCTCTACTTCGCCAAAAATCAAGGGTCTCCAAACCTGTAAACCACAAATGAGAACATAATCTCCAGCTCATTCTTTGGGGACACATAAGCTTTACATTGTTATTACTTGCGACTTTTTTGTGCCGCTATTGTTGTATTTATTCCTCTGCATATCCTGTTTATTTGATTGAAACCACCAATCTTTCGTTTTCTGTACACCAAGCCTCGTATGGCAGGTTTCCCGACATTTTAACCTTCAGGGGCTGTTTTAAGAAAGCTGTAAAAGATTATGGTGCAGGAAGAGGGGTAGGACAGGTCTATTCTAGACCACTGAAAATTTATGAGTTGCGATAGTGGAGGCCTTGGACACTAAATGAAAACTCTTTGATTTGACTTCACATGGCACCAAGCTCAGAGAAGAACAGAGATATAAGTAAGAGGTTGTGCATACTTGGCACCATCATAAATGCTAGTTTGATAGACTGGAGGAAGAAAAATACAGCAAAACATAAAGGACAGACTGGGAAGATACAAAAAGAGACAAAGACAGACATTAAGTGAAACAGAAACACAGAGGAGTGATGAATCAGTAAGGGGTGGATTGAGAATGAAAGAGATGAAATGTGTGGTGGAGAGGGGCACTGACGAGGAAGAAGAAGAGGGCAGAGGATGGAGAGGCTCATGTTGGGGAATAGAGTCAGTCTCGATGCTAATAGCTCTCATCTGAAGAGGCTGATGGACAGAGGACAGCACTTCTGCACTTATCCAGGCTCACTTCCCCCGCAGTCAATTACTAGACAGTCAATTAAGTTCTCCAAAAAAACCCAGAAAGGCACTGGCTAAAGCTCTGAGGGTTTGACGCTGCTTTCTGCTGCTTTACTGCTGCTTTACTGCTTTTAGCGCAATCTGATGTGTGCTGGTTTCATGCTGGGCTGATTTCTAGTGGAGTGGCAATAAGAATTTTCTTATTTTCACAAAACAACCAGTGTCAAGGTTATTTAAGTTTTTATGACTAGAGCACACATGCCAGTCAGGTAACATAATGTGTTATCACTAAAACAATGCACATTTCATCATGTTTCCTTTGTAATAATAACAGTGCCTGAAAAAGTTTGCACGGTTCTTTTTTGAAAATTATTTAAATATTACAAGCCACCTTTAATTATAATTTAAGATAAGTTATTTATTTTAAATCCATTAATAAACATATCATTATCACCATGCATTCATATGAACTACACACCAACCTTGTCAAGTATGCGAGTGCCCACATTTCAGATTGCTAGTATAATAATTATAAAGCATGTCAAGCTAATGTTATCATGTTACAGAGAAAATGCACACTTGTTTGTTTGGGTGTGTGTGTGTTTAAAATGAAGCCAGAAAACAACAGTGCATTCTTGTTCACTGTTTAGATCAATTCAGGGTTTGGCGAAGTGCTTGAAAGGACACTGGCGTCAGTTCAGTACCTTTATCCTGTATTAAGGTTCAACCAATTTGGATCTGTGGAGGCTGATACTGCATATTTTAGACTGAAATAACAATTTGAAATGACGAACATTTCTTTTGCTAAACTTGTGTGCAGGTCAAAAGTGCCATCGTTCTTGTAACGGTCGCTGCTGGGGACCCAAAGAAGACCAGTGTCAAAGCTGTAAGTACATCACTATTATCAGCAGTGCACTACTTTTACTTTTAGTGGCTTCCTCATAGTACTATGTAGTACATGATCATACACTTACATAAGTTTGACCTAAAATTGGTTTAATTAATGTAGTCAAGATATTTATGTGTCAAAGTTTCAAAATGGCATTTGGAATGAATGTCAGTGTCCAAGAGACCAAATGTTATCAAAAGGTGAACCATGTAGTTACACTCTGTCTAAAACAGTTGATTTTAGCTCCTGCCCTCCACCCCCACCATGTAGTTTTAAATATTCATGCAGTTTTGCTCATTCATTTTTCAAAATGTCAACACATCTGAGTTGGCCCTGCTATTCTAATACTTTCTGAGGAGACTATAATTCAACACAAAATTTATTTTACAGGCCTTCAGTTTGAAAGCATGGAATCAATACGTCATGTTGCTTCTGTTTCATTCTACACAAACTCACATAACTCTTGTATTAAAATGTACTGCTGAGTCATCTGTTGTAGTGCCAACAATTAGCTGAATGGCAAAACCACTTGTACATTTCCTAAAATATGTTCTTGTGTTTAGCCTAAGGACCTAAAACGTGATGCCAAGCTGAGTTTTCCATGAATGGTTTTTAAACAACTTCTAAATATAGATAGAAATTTTCAACATGACATTGGGTGGTTTAGAAAGGAGTTTGTTTTGTTCAAACATTTATATTGAATAAAATGAACTGATAATTACTGAGAGGTAAGTGGCAGTGGATAAGGTTTAATGTACGGTGGGTTTAAGTCTTGTAAATTAGCCAGCACTCTACAGGTACACACTAGCCTATAGTAACTGTGGGAATACCACCACCTCCAACATGGACACATACTGTACACAAACTCACACATATCAACACCCAACAATATCTCTAGATCCCCAGCAAATCTAGCACAAACCCTCCTGCTGTGACCTCCCACCCTTCATACTAGCTAATGGCAGCTGGGAGAGTGTGAGAATGATACACTGCTGAGTCCATCAGCAGGGGGGAAGATCGATGTTATTCCCACTCCTTCAGTCATCTTTCCTAGGCTCTCAATTTCTCTGTCAGTAATGCTCCCTCTCAGACTCTGCCCATCATGCCGTCCATGTTTGCATCTCTCTCATCTGTTCGAGCAAGAAGATTGAACAAGACGTACATGTGGACAAACAAACACGCATAGATACACAAATAGCCAAAGATAAATCAATGAAGAATATAAAACTACAGGCTACAGACCAACAACTGGCTTAAACCAAAGGGAAAAAAGTACTTTTCACCTCAAGTTGCTTAAAGTAGGTTGCCTGACATCACCTTGTCAAAAGTGCTATTAATCATGGTAGTACTTTACTTTCTTTATACTAGTACTACTGCTCCATGACAAAAAAATATGTGAATGTTGTATACTTACATTAGTTGGTTACAGGAATAAACAAACAGTGTTATTAAGCTAATAACACAGAAGCAAAAAGTAAGTGGATCGTTTTTTTGGAGTGGGTGGGACCAGTGGGGTCATTGGCACCATAATTTGCACACAGTAGACATAAACCGGTTTTAACATAATCATTTGTAACTGATTATGCTTAAGAAAACTACTTTCAGTGAAACGTTGACATCGAGAACACAGAGCAACACAGGATTCACGAGACACCAAAAATTCATGTTTCTGTAATCTCAGTCTTTGATAAGTAAAGTGTCCAACAGTACGACTTTCCAAAAAATGCAGCACACTTCTTAAATGGAGGTATGATAGGACGTGTGAAGCCATAATCCTTCTGACTTCATTTTATCAGTCAGCTATTATAGATACTAATCTGCTTCTGTAGATCTGTATGTAACACACCATTCTTTCACCCCCACAGAACACACACAATTTTTCAGCTTGATTGTAATTACCCTCTTCATAACTTTCCTCTCTACTTTACTTCATTCTGTGCACAGTCTACATCTATACCTTCCCACCGTGGCATGTGTGATCTTATTGAGATCTCATTATGATAATGATGAATAAACTGTTTGACAAGAACCTATTAACAACACATCACAGACCAGCCCCTGACAAGCCCTGGCCTTGTGTCTCCACCTCCTTTTAGCTGTTAGCTAGTTATCTCCCCATCTTCATTCATACGTGGTGCCATGGTTTATCCTTATTGTTCCTTTTTTTCTTAAACTTTTTTTTAGATGTTTTGGAATACATAAAATGAATATGCCGAGAGAAAAAAAACACCCTTTAAAGCGAATATTGTTACATCTTCATTATTTTTCAACTGTCTCAAAATCAACAATAAACCACAGCGCTTGGTGTCTGCACCTCCAGGGGAAATTCAACACACTCAAGTAAATTACAAGTCAACACATATTTTAGCATTGAAAATCACAGATACATTATGCTAGAAGCATTTTATGCTGTTTGTACTGTATTTGATGCCTCTATTTACTTTTTAATATAAAAAATATAGAATGCCAAAATATCAGTGTGGTACATACAGTAAATGGTATTTTTATCTTTCTTAATAATTTACAACAAATGTCTAACATTTAGAAAAGTAAAGCTATTTTTAACTTCAAAATTGTTTTCAAAACTTTTGCACATGCACTAAATGAATGATGTAGTTGAGTTTTGTCATAGAAGTCCATAACACAGGTGGACCCAGTGAATTAGGTTTTCTGTTGCCAGGGTGATTGTTCATGCTGCATCACTTGTTGTAAGTGGAACAGCGCTTGATAATATTATTAGTTGCACCTGTGCACTTGCCTGCTAATGCAAGTCAGGTTAAAATCACAATATCCGGACACAAGGAAGGAATGTTTGGAGATAAGAAACACTTAATACTTAATATTTTGGTGGGAAACAGTGTGCATATTTGTCACAGTTAAATGATCTAGATCATCAAACAGCTTTCTTCCCTTTGTAAATCATTATCATTTTAAAACATGTTGTATTTACTGGGGTCATCTTTGTCTTTGTTTGATGATCTGAATCATTTAAGTTAGGCAAATGCAAAACAATTAAAAATTAACAATTAAACACTGTACATCTTAAGTATCAATGTATTTGTGACTTGTCATTTACACTAATGTGAACAAACTGTCATTATATTAATAGAAAGCATAATAGGGTTGTAATTTGGTTCCCTGCAAAAGTTAAGTTGTATAGCAATTGAGTATTAATAAAACTCAAAATCAAATAAAATATGTGTATATATATATATATATATATATATACAAACTGAAGAACCCCTGTTAGTTTCTGTGATATTTCTGTCATTTCCTGTCTTACACTGATGGCCATCAGAACTTCTTCTCTTACCTGGACAGCTAAAGGAATCACTTTAACTTTTATTATTATAACCAAAGCATTTGAACTACATTATATATGCATTTATACTCAAATAAAGCTCTAAATTAAGTAGAGTGAACAGACAAAGTTCGGTTCATGGGTCACTTTATGCCACAATAACATTTGTGAAGGTTCCAAAAAAATACACTTTCTGTGTTTCTACTGCAAAAAAATCTATCTTATTTATGAAGTTCTTTTTAAAACCAGATGTGAAATGGTGCATTTTAGCTTATGTAAATGGGAACTGAGTAACAGTGGTTCCTGTGACTGATGCTGCTGTCCACAGCCTGTTCAAATGGAAGCTTCAAGGCATATTTTATTAGATGGATTTCTTTTGTGTTTGTCATCACCGGCCTGTTTCGCTTTTTCTTAAAGTGGAAGTTTAAAGCCAAATTGATCAACAGCATTGCATCTTTCTCTTGGCATGGTCATTTGTTTGACAAACTGTCTTCTGAATAAAGCAGCCCTTTCATTTTAGCCCAGGCACCATTAATGGAACACCACGTTAGGCGCAGGGTGAAGTGTGCATGTGTATTTGCATGTGTGTTTGGAGTGTTGTCTGTGGCTTGTATTCATCACTTTTATAGTATCTGGTCACATCAATGCCCAAAGGGAAACAAAACACACATCAAAACACTGTGTGTATTCA
The DNA here is from genome assembly GCA_034779795.1 of Ctenopoma multispine. NCBI lineage: Eukaryota > Metazoa > Chordata > Actinopteri > Anabantiformes > Anabantidae > Ctenopoma > Ctenopoma multispine. The sequence goes on from JAUYWH010000013.1 coordinate 13,798,873, forward strand.
TACACAAACACACGGCAGCACTGAGTCTTCAGTGCTGGGTTATCAACACTAATATTGTTACTTTGTCAGAAATTAGTACTGGGACAATTTACTATTTCATTCTCACTAATCGTAGTTAAATATGATAAATACCAAATCCAATAACATAAATGATCTAGTACCTGCATTCTTCTGTTTTCAGATTTTTCATTTTCTTCTTCATTGGTTAATTCCTTAAGATCTAGATTTATTTAGAAATGCTAGAAAGCTACCATTTGGAGTTAGAAACTATTCTAGTGGCTTGATAAATTCAAGAGAGCACTAAGTCAAATATCAGTGGTCATAATAACATTACCAAAACAACAAATCTAATGGTGGCCTAAGACATTTTGCACAGTACTGTTGACTCTTTGGGGAAAAGGAAAATTGATGTTTCAGTATGGATGGGATTTTGGCGGTGAGGTGAAAGTACTTTATGAGCAAACAAGTTGTACAACAAATTACTGTTCCATGGAGAGAAAATAATAGCAGTAAATAGTAGCAGCAGATTTAAAAAAAAAGATTAAAGTGTTTAAATGAATGACAAACCCAACATTGGTGTGGATTTGTATAATTCAGGTTCTTGTTATTCTGCAACATAAGGTATATCCATGTACACGCTGTGAATGCCCTATATAAATGTCATAATTAAAAACAAAAAATAAATAAACTGTTACATATATAATGTAACCAAATGTATGATATATGGTCACTAACATACCATACTTACCTCCCAAATGTAAAAAATGAAATGTGTGTATCCGTGTGTACTTGCAACAGTTTCCTCTGTTAATTTCATTGTTTTATGCATGCCCAACGGCTTTTAATTAAGTTTTACTACTCTATCATATAAATCCCACTGCTAATGCTTCTCATACCCTTGCATGCACTTTAGCTCTGCCCCTTACCAGCTGGCTTATCACTGAAATTGCAGATCTGTGTGTATACATATGGCTGTTCAAGTCTCAAGGCACACAGCCCATATGACATGAGGCATGTGAGAAAAGTGTTGACAGACGTCCTCCATGAAGCAGTGGCACTACACTGAGTCAGATAGGAATATGTCTCTGTCACGTTCAGCTAGAGACCCTCAGAGGAGCATGCAGAGCGGCAGAAGCACGATTAAAGATGGCGAGTAGCTCGCAAAGATCCTTTTTTATCCAAGCTGACTACACACACAGTTGCCTACATAAACAGATATATGCATGCATTTTAACAAGAAATAGCAGTTAAACATTTAGACTTTTGATTTGCCACCCAGCAGCATGTTTGGTATGTAGTAGGAGAACAGTTTGATTTTCTATGGACATTGTGGATGGAAGCTTTTCTGTCTAAAGTAATTGTATTCCAATTCCAATTACAGTTCCAACTGTATTCTTCTGGTTATTGTGTGTTTTTTTCACTCTTGCTCTGAAGGCTGCATAGCAGATGTTACAAGAAGTGGTTAGAATGGCTGCCCATTGACTCCAGAGTCGGCTGTTTGTATCGTAACTCCTTCTGGCCATATGCCAAAGTGTCCTTGGACAAGCCGCTTTACTCCCAAATGCCCACAAAAACCCCAGCCACCGAGGCTGCATGATCCACTGTTCTCTGGTCCCAAGCCTGGGTAAAATTGGGAAGGTTGCACCATGAAAGGTATCCCATGCAAAAACCTGCCAAATAAACATGTGGATCAAGAATGGAAAAAAAACTCTTCCTCTCAAGGCAGCATAATTCACCAGTATTGATCTATATTAACTTTCCTCTAGTCACGTGAATTTATGCAACCAGGTAACAGTTTGTTCTTCAGGTGTACAACAGTTATGCTGTACGTGTTATTTATATCTTTAATCATCTCCTTCCCACTCTCTTTTCTACACTCTGCAGTAACTAAGACAGTGTGTGCCGAGCAGTGTGATGGCCGTTGCTTTGGTCCCTATGTTAGTGACTGCTGCCATCGTGAGTGTGCAGGTGGCTGCTATGGACCAAAGGACACAGACTGCTTTGTAAGTAAACACACACAAACACACATTTAATTTACTGCTTTGTATGAAAAAGGTTTAAAACTGTTGACATAATAATATCAAACAGAACTGAGAAAAATGTCCTAACTGTGCTGTACTTTACATTTCCTGTTTTTCACAAACATGACACATTCTGCTAATTTCTTTTGATTCAACACGGCCCTTGTGTGTCAAGTTCAATATTAAATGACATTTAACTCATGTTTCTTCCAGACATTAGTGGTATAAAAAATAAAATAGAGACTTTACAATTACCAATCCCTGCACCCTGGCTCTTTGGTGTTGCTTTATAAGTTTTATACATCTGCATATTAAACGATTTCCATGCTTATAATTCAGAGCCCAACACTAATGGAGCTCATCTGCCGGACTTTGAACAGGCATGTTATTTTTGCTAATCTTGATTTGTCACACATTGTCTTTTACTAAAAACTAAAAAATTTAATTAGGAAGTAATTTCTCAGTTGTGATTGGCTCATATCAAATGTATTAGTTGTGTTACCTCCTTATTGGGATAATATTTCAGTTCAACTTTGGTTCAACCATTTCAGTAAACATTTTTACAATGGTAGTTAAACACAGTTACCCACCAAGGCACAGTACATGCGTATTATTCTGTGTATTTATTTCTCTGTGTATACCTCACAGAGTAATGTTGCCACATTGTGTTCTATGAAGGTTTGTAAAGGCACACATCTACCTACCCTACATGGATCCAAAGGTTTGATTTCACTTTAAGTTAACTAATAAAGCTAAATACTTGATCTGCATTTGTTTACAGGCCTGCACCAACTTCAATGACAGTGGGGCATGTGTGACCCAGTGCCCTCAGCCATTTGTTTACAACCCCACCACCTTCCAACTGGAACACAATCCCGGGGCAAAGTACACCTACGGAGCCTTCTGTGTCAAGAAATGCCCACGTAAATCTGACCACCTGGACACAAACACAATGCAAACACATGTTGTTATTATTATAGTATTTATGAAGGCTGTTGTATGAATTCACTAACGCTTTACATTAGTTATAACCCATTCATGAACAACAACAATACAGTTGTCATGCTACTTCTAACCATAACCTAAAGGTTATGAGATATAATTAACTTTGAATTTGGAAAAAATTTAAACCCCAAATTAAACACATTAAAAATACTGTTCAGAAATGAGTTCAGAGTTAAAGTACTTGTGTAATAAGACACCTGACAAAGTACACTGGCAGGTACTGAAGAAATAGCTCTGTCAATGTGAAGTATATTTACTGTACTAAGTGACCAGGGTATATGATCAGATAGTAAAGAAAGATGGTAAGTTGAAATATTGTCTTCTTTGACAACAATATTAAAGCTCCTTTGTTAACTCTCATGAAGCCTGTTCTGGCTCATTGACCTATGTGATCACACTGCTCATTTGCGCACTAACATTACAACATCACGTGTTGCCAAGCGTGAAACTAATTGGCAGGTGAACACTAAGCGTGCACAGATACCGATTCTATGTGACCTGAAAAGCTTTAGCTTAGAGCCAAGAATGAATGATTTTAAGTTAAAACAGATGCCTTGTTGGCAAATCTCCTGAACAGGTAGCAAGCATTGAACTTCAGCTCTTGAGCTTCACTGTATCATGTTAACACACAGTATGATTAACTGCACTCTCTTCTCTTCCTCCTCTCTGTGCCACTCTTCCTCTTGCCTGTCCTTTTTGCCCTTTGCCTCTTCTGTCAGACCTTCACTTGAGTTAAATTGTTAAATTGATCAATGTTATCAATACCTCAAGGGGGGTGGAGGGTGGGGGCAAGGGAAAATATCTCTCTCCAGTAGTTTGAATTTGCATTGCATTTTTAATGCCTGGTCCTAGGGAGGTGACAGTGCTACATATCGTTCCTTTAAACAGGCTTTAATTACTATTTTTTTACATGGAGCATGAAATCAGATCATTCCATGTGAAACTTGAACAACTGGCAAATTTGAAGACCTCAGAATTATTCTTGACATTTAAGTCTTGTTTTGGTCACAAAGCACCTGGATTTTTGTAAAGAGAGCAGTTGAGTTTGAATCACGTTTCAACCACATTTCACTTCATATCCCCTACTGCTGTCTTCAAGGATTAGAGGTCAGATGAGGTGGTGCATGAAGAATTTTATAAAAAACAACACACATTGTCACATTTGTCACAACTCAGGAACACAATCATATGCATAGGACAAAATCTTCAGTGTATCATTGCATAGATCATAATAATGTATAAACACAGACACACATGCAGACACATGCATGCACTTTCATAGGCTCATTGTCATGGACCTACACACACATCAGTAAACAGCAATTATCTTCTTTTAAGAATTTTTTGCATTAGAACACTGGCAAACAAATGCAAACAACCTTTCCCATTGTTTTGTCTTTACTTACAAACCAAAGTCTCAACAATGCCGACAAGAACCACAAGTAAATGCTGGGGGAGCTTGAATTAAAATTTTTCCTTAAGCTTCTCATAACCTTCTCATTACTACTAATGGATGATTTTGCAAGGGGAATATTGCTAATTTAAATGTTTATGTTTTTTCTAAGATAACATAACTAGCATGTGTGTGTGTGTGTGCTTGCATTGTGTATGTCTATTTTTTTTTTTTATTTAGACCTTGGAAATTAAGAGATTATTTAAAGTGAGAATATTGATGTTGGTATTTACTTCTTCAATGGGATATTTCAGGTTTCAGATTGGGGTTAGAAATAGGCTGATTTAATTTGGGATATGGGTTGATTTTAGGCATTTCATTAGGAGGCTAAATGCATTATGTCAGTTATGTATTACAGGTTTTATTTTTCATAAAATCGTGAACAGACCCACCCCCTCATTCATTCTGTAACACATTTCACTTACTTACCTACTGTTGGTCAAGGTCTCACCCCAGGTTTTAATGAGGGCTTAAGTGCAGGTGATAACAAATCACAGAGTTTGCATCAGCTGTTATTACTCTCCGTGTTACTCTAGTTCTGTGACCACAACCCAGCTAACCACTAAACACAGCTGCAATATTTATGGATGCCTTCTACCGTTCCCAACACCAGTAAAAAGGGAAACCAGTAGGGAGTACAGTGGGACTTGATGAAGGCAGTGTCACAATGATGTAACTATATTATAATGTAGCAAACAAAGTGGTTTTTTTTGTTTATGTTGTTTGTATTTGTTTATGCTCTACTGTATATTATTTAGATTTTACGTTTGAGCAGAGGTCAGTTCTTTTTGGGTCTCACTTGATTTCACATATGCCTGTAAATATTTTGTTGTTAGCCTTTAATGGCCTGTCAGAGACAACTACACACATTACACATTAACTCTTTTAGCTACTGCATGTGTTGACCTCCTAGGTCAGGGTTTCCAATAACTAGTAATTACCATTTTTGCATACACAAATATTAAGGTTTCAAATAGGTTTAAGACAGTTCTGTTTGACATGGGTCAATGAGGCACCAGTTTTCCTTAATGTGTGCAGCGACAAATAAGATGACATTTTTTATATTAACTGTGTGAGAAAGTGTATGTGCTTTTATGTTGAACCTGTGCTGTAATGTTTTGTAACAAAAAATACATAAAAATATATATTAAAAATGTAAGTTTATCACATGTAATTCTGTAATGGTACTTTTACTTACTTTATCTATTTTATCACGTTATGAAAATTTTATATTCACTATATATTATATTATTTATCTAAATTTAAACTCTCCATTGCAACACATGTGTAGTCAGGCATGTGTTAATTTAGGAAAGTGATTATCAACACTTTGTACATACACCAAGTGCACTTGTGACAAATAGCAGCTCTCTGTATATCATTTCTATTGTCTTTCAGATAACTTTGTGGTGGACCATAGCTCCTGTGTAAGAGCATGCCCCAGTAACAAGATGGAGGTGGAGGAGAACCGTATTAAAATGTGCATTCCTTGTACTGACATCTGCCCAAAAGGTAAACCACAAATAGATGTGTAAAAATACAGCTTAATAACTTCCTGGCAGGCCAAAGAAATACTTGTTGATGCCAGCTTACCACATTAATTCATAGACATGTATATAACATCAGAACACCTTATATCCATGGTGTCATTTGATTGAATCTTTGTGTCAGCATTTTGTCGTTAGTAAAACATGAAACCAAACACACAGTATATGCCACGGTCCATTTCATAATCACCATATTTCTTCATGGTCTTGTGTGTTCAAGCATGTGATGGAATTGGTACTGCCAGCCTACAGACAGCTCAGACAGTGGACTCCAGCAACATTGACAAGTTTGTCAACTGCACCAAAATCAATGGCAACCTGGTATTCCTTATTACTGGGATCAAAGGGTAAGAGAGTCAAGACCTTTCAGCTTTTTTCAACTGTTTTACTTGTAGACTTAAGATGGTGTGTTCTGAATGAACGGTACAACTTAAAAAAAAAGTGTGAATGCACACATGTAGTCACAAAGTTATGAAGTTTGGTAACAAAAAGACATACAGTACTATATAATGTGCTTTACTGTTCAGATTTTCAGAGTTGTCATGTTCTGTGGGTACATGCAGCTCATTTTTTTATTGCTGTGATTAGAAGATTCTTTGAACACTTATCTAGGCATTATAAAAGCAAAGCATTTTGTTCTTTGTCCTTTTGTTTTTGTTGCTCTGATCTCCCATTATATTTTACAGGGATGTCTATCACAACATTGAAGCTTTGGACCCAGAAAAACTTAATGTATTTCGCACAGTTCGGGAGATCACGGGTGAGTAGTATTGTTTGTACAGTGTGGTCAGAAACAGAAACATACAGTACATATAGTCTTTTCAACTGTGACACAATGTAATTTTTGTCATATCTATAAAACAAAGTTTAACAGAAGTATTCAATTATAGCCTTTTTTATACAAACTGCACCATTTTCAGAGGCTAAGTGGTAATTAGACAATTCATGACAACCAGTTTCATGGCCAAGTGTGGCCTGAAAAAACAAGCAGATAAAAGGTCTGGAGTTGGCTCTCAGTGTTGAATATGCATTACAGTGCTGAAGTTGTTCAGCTGCAAACTGAATATAAGGTCTAAAAAGTTGTCTAAATGAATGAGACCATCATTAAGATGAAGAAAACATAATAAACCAATGAGGGACCGAGCAAAAACTTTGAGTTTCTAAATCAACAGTCTGATACATTCTTAAATAGAACGAATCCACTGACAAGCTCAGCAACAGCAAAATGCCCGAGAAGAAAACTAAAGACAACTGTAGAACATTGTCCTTGGTGAAGGTGATCCCTTTCACAACATCTAGAGAAGAACATGCTTGAGGAGTTATGTGTGATTGTGAAAATTTACATTCAAGAGACAGCAGTGAATTTACACATATGCTTTACAAGAAGTTACTACTGCTACTAATTCAGTAATGCTCATAAACAGAAAGGCCAGATTAGACTTTCTCTAGACTAATGAAACCAAGACTTATACACAAACTTGGTGGCAGTAGTGTTACGGCATGAACATGTATGCCAGTAGGAACCAGGTCATTGGTGTTTATTTATGATATCAGGGTTTCCCCTACTAAGGCTTAGTGTTTTTCAGACTTAAGCTGAAAGCTCAATCATCCAGGTAAGGCAAGTTAATTCTGTTTATCTGGACGCAGCGTGGATATTTTGGTTAGATACTTTGTACCATCAACCTTGGATGGTATTGGCGGGGGGTTCTTCTTTTCTTCTTGTTGTAAGTGGACATGTATCTTTACAATGTCTGGTTTTACATTACAAGTTCATTTTGGAGAGCCATTTAGGTTACTCATGCTTCAGAGAAAGGGCCCAATAGCCTTAGGTGTGAGCTGTTCAAGGAAAGTGCAGAGTGTGGATCATCAGTGTTTTGGATGCCAGCTATCCATATAATAACATCATCCAACTAGTAAAAACAAACCCTACATTTTAAACAATGTTACCTTGTCCAATTACCTTTGAGCCTATGAAAATAGAGGATAGTATGTAAAAATGGGTGTAATTACTAAATGGTTAATCAAATACTTTTGTTAGACTGCTTTAAAACTGAAATCCTGCACTTCCGGGACTTACTTGCTTCATTGTACATGTATTCTGATTGTGTGCAAAATTACAAAAAATGTGTCACTGTTCAAATACTTTTGGACCTGAGAGATACATAATTAACAAAGCACTAACCTTGATCTCTTGTCCTGCGCTTAAAGTGTGCGTAAATGTGAGGTGTGTGTAACTGTGAGTGTATTTGCTCAGGTCTACCTCCCCCCTCCCCCCTGAGACTGTCCACACCAAGGACAGACATTGCAGCACAAGATGAATATCAGATGAGTCTTTCAATCTCCTCTGTCTCTGCTGCTTCTCCCTCTGGGAGCCACTAGCCTTGAGTCCCACAGTCCCAGTTCTGCCTTCACGCACCATGAAGAAAAGATCCAGAACATGTGGTGCACATCTTTAATCCCCTTTCTTCCCCATGCCACCACCACTTCTGAGTTGGATTTATACTATCATCTTTCCAACACAGATATTTGACAGTGCCATCAGGAAGAAACCTTGTATCACAAAAGTAGAAATGAAATGAGAAATTATTGCTGTTGCAATATTGTTGGTGATATTTTTGAATTATGGGCTAAGTGGGCTATAATATCAGAAACCTTCTGAAAGATTGATTATATTTTGCTGGTAAAAATCCTCTCAGTAATAAACACTGAAATAAATCATTTTGATCAATTGTGTACCTTCCCTGCAACTCCTATAGCAGGCAAATAATCATATAATTGATGGTAGTTTTTCTTTAATATGTAGGTAACTGTCAGAATTAAAGTGGTAGTAAGTAGCTGAGTCAAGTCTGTGTTGGATTTTTGTACATGCTTCGTTAAACCTCACCTTTTGTTCCACTGCCAACGCATCCTTCTGCAATCTGCAGGATCTATATGCGATTTAAATCAATCAGTTCTGCTGCAATTTGAAGAAACACTTTTAATTTGTTGGTTAAGGATGAAACAAAAAGAGAAATAGCATTAATGTGCTTAGTAACTTCCTTTGAATACCAAGTAACAGCAGAAGTCAAATATACTGTATGTGTCTTTCTAATACATTGGACTTTTTGGTTGACAGTGAAGCGAATATTATTACAATAAGAACAACTTATAACATTTACAAGAGAAATACAGAAGAAAAGGGACAGAAAAAATTTGTGAATGAATGTAACAAACAAAATAACATATAAGCATTATCATGGTGGGAAACCACTGAATAAACTGCCATTGAGCTTTGTCAAAGAGAGATTTTCTGTGAGGATGGCTGTGTGTGCAAAATATGCAAGCCAGGAGAGATTAAAAAGGCTTTAAACCCTCAGCCACTTACAAAATGCAATTAGTAAGCAATTTCAGTAATTAATTGCATAATTAGCTTATTTCTTTGAAGTCACACGTTTATGTTAGATTATGAGCTTTGCACAGCAAAAGTTGTGGTTGGTCTTTAAAGTGCTTCAGTGTTCGTGAACACATGTTCAAGGCATTTTTCTACAGCTGTTTAAAATCTCAATATCAAGGAAAAATTAAGATGCATAGTGTAATAATTAAAATTTACCCAGAAATCTCCAAAACCTAACTTCCAATGTTTCTTTTCTTCTTTGTTTGTTAGTGATAGAGGTTTGAGAGTACGTGACAGGGACAAACCATTGGCCAAACAGAGTCTGGTCAGAGATGTGTGTCAGCTCAGCTTGTCATCTCTGAGCTGTCAGGAAAACGTTACTTCTGACAGAGGCAGCCAACCTGCCTCTATGACCCCAAGGTTACAACTGGCATTGCACTAGATTCCAAATGAGCTCTGTAGGAGGACAGCTCTCATCCTACACGGCAGCAAGACCATCTCTCCTTCTTCAGTCTTTTCCTTCTTTTTCTTAAGTGAATCTTGCTTCAGATACATCACCAGATCAGATTTCACCCAAAAAGAATAGATCAACTTTCACAGTTTAGCATTCATGAGGGGTTTTCTCAGTCATGTGACTCAAAATCACCATTATCATCAATCATCACAACTTATATTATGCATACGTACTATATACAGTGGTGCTTGAAAGTTTGTGAACCTTTTACAATGTTCTCTATTTCTGTAAAAATATGACATTGACATATGACATATCAATTACGGGTCACTCCTAAACATGGTAAAAACAGTTAAGCAAATGAGACAAAAATACACATATTTATTTATTTAGTGTAATAAATGGTCCAATCTTGTACAAGTGTGTATCAAGTACACTATCAGTCAGAAGTTTGGACACACATAGAAATGACCATGTTTGTGAAAGAAAAGCAGGTTTCATAACATCAGATTGATCAGAATGAATGTGTAGACACTGTTCATATTGTAAATTGTAAATACATAAACATACATAGACCTAAATTCTGCAAACATTAGTACTGTCTTCCAATAGCATGTTATCTTTGCTAATGGAAAGTTATTAATTTCAAAGGAGAACTGATCATTAGAAAACCATGAGCAGTGATGGTAACACAACTGAAGACATGTATCTTTTCATGAAAAACATGGTCATTCCTATGTGTGTCCAAACTTTTGACTGGTAGTGTAGATGAACCCATGCCCTCAGTAGTTGGTGGACCCCGTTTTGCAGCAGTAACTTCAACTAAAGGTTTTCAGTAACTGTTTATCAACCCTGCACAATAGCTTGAAGGGATTTTAGCCCATTCCTTACAGAACAGCTTCAACTCAAAGATGTTTATTGGCATCCTTACATTAACCGCCTGCCTCAGGTCTTTCCACAACATTTCTATAGGATTAAGGGCAGGACTTTGTCTTGGTTATTCCAAAACATTACATTCCTTGTCCTTTAATGATCCTTTGGTGGAGCAGATTGTTTGTTTAGTGCTGTTGTCTTGCTGCGTGATCCACTTTCTGTTGAGCTCCACTTCATGGATGGATATTGTGACGACCCTCTCTGGGCAGGCCTTTTTCTTTGCAGGAGCCTGGTGGGCTGTGGTCAATGAGATTCAGTTCACTCGGTCTGGCTGTAGTATAAAGGTTGGTGGCAGTCAGCCAGTCTCTCTGTCCCTGTGGCTTATACTCTGGTTCTGTGGTTTGGTTTCTCTTTGTGTTAGTTTGTCTGCTTAGTTATGTAGAATGAGCCCAGTGTTTCCTCTTCTTGATATTTGGGCCATTTTGATTTTGATTTGGTTAAAACTTTAAATGTTACTCAACTGTGCATTTAAGGAATCTGTTTGCTTACTGGCTTTCTGGGGTAACTGCATAGCACATAGCAAAGGACATTTTAGACCCACTGGTTTCTTGTGAGTAAGTACCTCTCATCAGCAGCTGCCTAAGGACCAGGGTTGGTTGTATTTTAACTTAAGTTGGGGATAATCTTGTCTTTTTAAGTGTACTACCTTTTGATGTCAGTGTGCAGTGGTTGTAGCACTGGTGTTTTTGTATCAAGCTTGTTTGGTGGAGGGTTGGTTGCCTTCCTTTCTGCTGGTGTCATTTGGTTAGGGTTTGGGCCATAACAGAGACACTGACCTGATGCACTTTGCCTTTGAGTGTTGTAGAGTCAGGGATTTGTCCTTGAGTACTGTCACACATCACTGTACTTTGCCTTCTACTTTTACTTTTACTTTTATGTAAAATAAACACTTTATTTATGACCTAAGTGGTCCTTTGTCTTGTTCTGAGCTGGACTGTGCCTGGACTGTAACTCTGCCATAAAGACCATCACTGGTGTTCTGCTGGTGAACTCAAACATTGATATTAGCCTTTAGGTTCCTAGATATTGCCCTGTGGCCTCCTGGACTATTAGATGCCTGATTCTTGGTGTGGTCTTTGTTAGTAAACTACTCCTGGGGAGGGTAACAGTTGTACTTAATGTTCTCCATTTGGATATGTGCTGCCTGACAGTCAACCGATGGAGTCCAAATTCTAAATTCTTTTATAACTTATTCCAGCCCAGTGAGCCCAGCATCAAGAACTCTTTGAAGGTCTTTAGAAATACTGAATGTTTAAGCCATGACACACTTGTGCAAGCCAGTGCTGATAGGATTAGATTAGAGCCAAATTTCTCTACTGATAGCTCAGTGGGTAGATTCGTCTTCCAACTCAAAGGTGAGCAGTTTGATTCTCAGTCCCGGCAAGCTACATGCGGAGATGTCCTTGGACAAGACACCGAAACCCTGTAGTAGCGCTGACACAGGTCTAACAGCTGTCCAATTGCAAAAGTGCAACCAATTTCCACAAGGGGATCAATAAAGATGTAAAGATGTTACTTTTTTCCCTTCACTATGAACTACAAACAGGTAACCTTTCAAACAGAGACTTTTATTTAATGAAGTATTTTTCAATAGCAGAAAATTTAAATTGTACAGTAACACATACACCTGTAAATATTCCTAATGTGCCTTTTGTCTGTGGAGAATGTACAAGGTTTGGCTCAAGTGTCCTGTTAGCACTGTGTTACTGTACATTAGCAGAGACAAGCATGCAATTGGCAATAGATTGTTACAACTCCTCAAAAGAGAACGGTGGTAGAGCTGTGAAGTGCCTCTGGCGCTTCAGTTTTTCTGTGTCACTCTTTGTGGTTTTGCATAAGAAGAATGGCTCTAGTGTGAGAATGTGTATTACATTCAGCTCATGTCAATTTGTGTGGGCCCTCGTGTATGATTCCTCACACTTACCTGGAATTTCTTTCTCATTTCCTCATCAAACACTCTTAATTAGCATTTGCTCAGGTCCTGCCGCTGCTCAGCTGGGAGTGATATAACAACCAAAGTGATGTCCACAAACTGATAAATGTGCTGTGGAAGGTTATTGCTCTCTTGTCAACAAGCCATGAGCGACTTTCTCTCTCTGCAACCCCACTTACCTAACTCTACCATTCCTCCCTTTCTGAATGAACAAAATTATGCATCTTGTGGGAAAACACTGTTTAATATAATGGAGTCAGATACTGTGCATTGATTGGTGAATACACCAAACTGTCCATCACACCCACAACGTTTTTCTCACACATTCACCATCTCTTTCTGTTTTTCCTTTGCCATGATTGCAATAGAACAGCAGCTTGTGGCCTTTCTTTTAGTGCTAATACTGTGAATTTCAGTATATTTTTGCAATTTTTACTCAGATTAAATTTTCACATGCAGCCATCTCATCTCTTACTTCTCTACCACTTTCTACTCTGCCCTTACAATTCCATTTTACTTTGTTTTCATAGCCTTGTCCGACTGTTTTGTTTGTCCTCTGGTGTTAGCCTGGGGATTTCACCTCCCTGTTGTTCCTGAAATAAATATTTAATATTTCTGAATCCATTATTGAAAATACTAAATGAACCCCAGCCATTGTTTTTGCTTTTTATTTATCACCATCTAAATGATTTAACAGTAGAGAAGCAGATAAAGAAAATGCAAACTTATTGATATATCAAACTTTACACTCAACACCAAACTCCTCTGTGGAGTTGCTGTGCTCGTAACATAGAAGTACTTGGCTGTTTTCAGATGAAATTCAGGTGGTGTAGTTACTGTAGTTCTGCAGTGCTACTAATTCTAGAGAGAGAGAGAGACCAACTCTGTCTTCTCTTTTTATTCTTTGTCAGATAAGTTGATAGACAGCTGATTCATGTCCATCAGTGTTGGTGAGGCGTTAAAACCCCTGTGCCTGTCTGTGTGTGCCTGTGTCCCCATTTAGGTTATCTGAACATCCAGTCCTGGCCTGACAACATAACAGACTTGAGTGTTTTCTCCAACTTGGCAACTATTGGGGGAAGAGCGCTGTACAGGTACACAACTGAGAACATACAATAGTGTCAGCACTACCGCTTTCACACACAACTTAATACTTCTACAGTAATGGCAAACTGCTAAAAAAATAATGGTTTAGCTTTTTTTGGTAGCAAAACACTGAAATTGGTAATAATACCAAAATATTAATCTTTTCTAAAATTTAAACTCTTTGGGTAAAAAGAGGAAAATGCATAAAAAATCTCATAAAGTATGGGCAATATAAAAAAATGTATAAAAAAATATACACAAACTGCAAATGTAAAAGCTAAATGATAGTATGACAAGTAGTAGACAAGTCATCAAAGCACTTTTTTACAATATACACTGAAGCGTGAGTTTTTATATCTTTTTGTGAAATGTAAGGACTAGTACTCACTTTTTGATTTAACACGTAGCACCTTGGAAGTAGGCAAAAGGGGGAATATACAGTGAAAATGTTGAAAAGTGCATTTCTAAATAGTTAATTATGTGTGTGTGTGTGTGTCTATCAGTTTATTTTTGTCGTCAGAGAAGAGTGTAATATTAGTTAGTACCAAAGAACACTGAGCCTAAAACACACACTTGTGATGTTTTTTTTTACATTTGACTATTTTAATCAATATTTCTGACTTAATTTTTAGTGAATTTTTTTCCAAGGGTGCTTTAAAACATTTATATCATGTGAGAATGTAGACTGCTGGATGCAATGTGCCTTTTTATGTCTGTGTGCACAAGGTGTGTGTATCTGTGCACCTGTGTGTTATTCGCCTACAGATGGAACAGAAAACAGCAGGCTGCAGTAAAAATTACAGCCTGCCACCCACCTTTACCCTGTGCTTGATCCTGCATACATCTGATGGCTCGGACACCCCACTGAGCCCCGGTCATTTTTAAACTGTGCAAATGGGGTGTATGGGGAAGGGTGGGGTTGGGCTTCGAAGAGAAAAAGGAAAAAAAGAGAGAACTGAGTGTAGAAAGAAATCTGTTGAAGGTATGTGAAAAAGGAAACAACTTAAAGAATTAATCTTTTTTATTTGATTTTGTCTAAATTGTGATGTGCCACATCTTTTGTACAAGAGCAACAATGGAGAGTAGTTAAAATATGTAAGTTAAAATATGGTAAATGATTTTTACATGACTATAAATATAGTCACAATTGTCTTCAGAGGTATACCAAAGCATTATAAGAGAAATTGGAACTGTGGGAATAGCATTCTCTATATATGTCTATTGTCCATGGGTTTTTTACTGAATTTTTACGTCACATATCACCATCAAGTACTTTTAAGTACAAAGTGTTGCAGGTTCCAAGTTCTCTCGTGTTGGATATTTATAAAATGTCATAATATATTCCAGGTTTTGTTATGTTTACCTTAAAAAGATATAACAGTTTGCGTATAAAGATTATTTGTAGGAGATACAATTGATTATAATTCTAAAATAAGGCACTATAGACCACCAATATAACAGACAAAAGATAGAAAGAAAACTGACTCAGGCATCATTGTCAGTCAAATAAATTCATCGTCTCTTCTGCCTCTTTTCTTTTCTTCTTCTTTTTTCTTTTCCTCTCCCCTTTTCCCTCCCCGCCTCATCCCTTACATCTTCCTTTCCTTCCTGTTTGGCCTTCTCCTCCTCTCACCGTCTTGTCTCTCAGTGGGATCTCCTTGCTGGTATTAAAGCAGCAGGGCATCTCTTCACTGCAGCTTCAGTCTCTAAGAGAGATCAGTGCTGGGAACGTTCACATTGCAGAGAACAGCCAGCTTTGCTACTATCACACCGTCAACTGGACTAGACTGTTTCGAGCTGCCAACCAGAAAGTTCTGATTCGCAACAACCGGAGCCCACCGGAGTGCTGTAAGTCCATACTGATATCAACCAATCATATGTGTACTGTAAGAAAACAGGTCCATAGAAAGGTTTACCATGCTTCACTGTGACATGGGAATCAAAGACATAACATAACTTTTTTTTTTATGTATCCTGCTTTAACATTTGTATGCCAGTGTTGTGCCACGCAGATCATCAGGAGTTGCCTTAAACATCACATGACGGTTTCCATTTTTTTATTTAGAGTGAAACTTTAATTTAGTAATGCAAATAAGCTGTGAAGTGACCAAATCTGCAACAGCAAAAAAAACAACAAACAACAATAATAACAACATCAATAATAAAAGAAGAAGAAGAATTATAAACCCTACACAAATGAAACACATTTCCAAAAAATTGAGCCAGCATGCTGTGACTTACACTACACCCTGTTTACTATCCCAGTTTGTTTTGTATCCTGTAGTGGAATGTGTGGAACAATGTGGAAATGTGTGATGCTCAAAAATATCTTAGTCTTTTGTGCTTATAAACTCAGTGTCCAAAATAAGTTGTTTAGTTTCAAATGCATAGACTGAGTTTCTAACACATTAAATCAATATTTAATCTGCCATGTGATAAACTATCATTAAACAACAAAAACTATACATTTTATTTCAGTCAACACCAGCTTGTCCAAACTGAATGGTTAAATTCTAGTTCATATGTCACACCACACATAATCATCTATTTAATACCTCTCTACATTTAGACCCACAAAATAGAGGTTTCACAAAATCCATAATCTCATCATGAGATTATTAAAATTTATCAGGCCTGCAACTGTTGGCTTGTTATCTGACAAAACACTGAGAGACTTTTCTCGAATGATATAATATTGGAGTCTGTCAGGTGGATATTAATTATTTTTAAATTATTATGATGTGTATTTTTGAATTCAGGCCTCACCTTCAGTTCAGCTTAAGTCAGAACAGAGAGTTCTTCCTTGTTTCTTGCTTTGATAAACTTCACATTTAATGAAATATTATGGAGAAATATGGAAGAACACTTCTACTTGAAATAATATGGAGTTGATTGTCTGACACAAAAACAACTAGACATGTTTTATAGGTGAAAGGAATTCCTGTTTCTGTTCATTTATGTTAAGGGACTTTGATATTCCAGATATACAAAAACCTTTTTCATATTCAGATTCAATTCAGCTTTCTTTATATAGCACCAAATCACAACAGAATTCAAAAAAAAAAAAACAACAACAAGGAGCAGCAGACAAGGTACTGGTTGGTGAGACCAGTAACTGCAAGCTGGAATCATACGGCTCCGAGGTCGGAGATAGCTGCAGAAGTGTAGTGTAGTGTCATAGTGTCACTTTCTACAGTTCACAACATTGACACACACTTTCTATTATTCACTGTCATATGAGTGGAAGCTATTATCCCACAAATATCAAAGAACAACTAACATAATCCCATAATTAAACTCATCAACTAACAGAACAATTTAGAGAATTCAAGGTTTGACTAAATTAATTTAGAAATATTGAAATTGAAATTTCTTAAAATAGAATAGCTTTTATTATATCACTGCCACAAGTATAAAGGTATTATTTATTTATCTGTACTATTCATTAATGTGCCAGTATTTGCATTATTAAGTTGGTCCCTTTTCACTGTTCATATGCTCCGTTCCCCTGGGCAGTTCCTTAGTCTTGAGCGTGCACGCACACACATACACACACACACACATACACACACACACACACACACACACACACACACAGCCTTTTCAGTGACTTTGAAGACTTTGGGTGAGACTTGTGACTCTTATCTGTGTGTGTGCTTCTGTAATTATGGTCACATTGTGAGTACCCACCTTTCTTTTGGGGAAAAAAACTTTTATTTTATCTTTATAATTAATAAAAATACCACAATTGTAAAAACTTTCACTGTAAATTGATTCTGATATGATATTTCAGTCTTTATTTACCTTAATTAAATAATAATGACATTGTAATTTGCATTGTGGTAGGCTAGTTGTTATAAGGTCATTTCCTTTATTAAATATTTAGATTAAAATATTAGTTAAATATTCTAAAAGCTATTGTTATTATATTATTGTTAACAACTTTTATAATACTGGCAAAGATTTACCAGTATTATTAAGAGTTACTACATGAAGGCAGCCATTGTGGATTTTTCTGTCAAAGTGCCCCCCCCTGCATGCAGTTCACACACAATCCTCCAGGGGACAGAGGACATGTCTCAGATTGTATACGACAGGTTTTTTTGAGAATATTTTGACCATGTTCATGACTAAGAGGTCTCAGAAAGTGTATCAAATAAGGCTTGTAAGGTTAGGTTGAAATTATATTATATAACATTTTCACTACACAAGGCCCAATTACATCAGCATCCATTCGGGTAGCACAAGCTTAAGTCGTCAATACATTGTCCAGTTGAATGATGTGTTGAAGATATTTTTCATCTAAGAACATTAATCAGTGGTAAGCCAAAAACGTTGCACTCAACATTGACAACTTTAGTCCAGTTGGTTTATGTTTGGCTTATACTTCCACTGTTAAAAAAAAAGTTAGGCGTTCATATTAAGTCAAATTTTCTGTTTACACATATTGGCTACAGAGTTTAGACTATACATTTATAAACTAGAGTTTTGTTTTTTGCCTAGTTTACTTTGGATCCGATTGCAGATTATATTTTGTCTTTAGCCTGACAGGATGATCTTACATTTTTGGCTTTGTTTTCTCAGTTTTGTGAGCTATAATTTGAAAGCCAACATTCACATAAAGTCTCGTCCCGTACAGCATTACAAACTAACTAGAAAAAAAAGCATTTTTAGTCTTCACAAACTTCTTCGAGAGGTCAAATCTTGGACAGTCAATTTCTGATGTTTTAAAGACACAAAAGAATATCACCAAGACGACATTATGAAAGAAATACATTTTGTTTTTAAAGGCTTTCTCCATCAGACATTTTTCTTTGGCGCAATAGTAAATTTATTACTGTTTTCAATACCACCTATGCTTTCCTGCTATTCAGAAAGACTGCTGTAAAAAAAGTCCTATTACAACAAATGGGACGTCGACATACAAGTGAGGAATATTTACTAATGTGAATGTCTGTAAAAAAAATTTGCAATGTTGATTTTTTTATCTTCTTATCTTTTTAATCTAAATGTTTAATTCAGCGATAATTTATATTATTTCCCTACACTCTTTAGCCTTTTTATAATCGGCCTCCTTCACTTTAATGATTCAAAAAGTGTTGCAAAAAAGAGCAGCGTGGAAAACTGAAAGCAACAGCTGAGTTTCAACTACATCTGTCACCTCAACCCTTTAATCATCAGCACAGTTCACCTACAGGTCTTTATTTCTTCAATGAGTGTTAATGTGTCTTATTATTTTCTTATCCTATTTCAGATTTTTGAGTTTCTTTCTTTCTTTCTTGCTTTGATCATTGAAGTTATGTAGTTGAAAGCCATCAAACCATATCAATTTTGCTTTTTTGGTACCCATCCTTCATCCTTTTCTTCATCTTTTCCGCGGTCAGTTTACCTACGGCACTGGAAGCCCTACAGAGGTGGTTTTGTCTCTTATGAAAGGAAAAGCTTTCATCTGCTGCCCTCAAAAGGAACACACGATTTCTGTTTTCTCCATGTATCTGCATTCATATGTCTTAGTTTTGAAGTATCACGGACATGTCTATGGCCAACACTGAAGCATAGCTTCAGGCTTACATGTGGCCAGGACCTAAAAAACAGCAGGGACCTTTTCATAACAGAGGAGAAGAGATGAGAGAACTCAGCCTGCATACATTCATACAAATTCACCAACAAGGGGGGAAATCCTGTCCGACACAGATGGGATGATAAAAGTTCCAAGTATATCTGTAGTATTGTCACAATGTTATTTCTGCACTCCCATTTTGTCACTGCAATGCTCTGATGTAGCAACCTTTGTAGAACCGAGTGCTGAAGGGCGACAATAGCAAGAGAGAGAGATAAGAGATACAGATACAAGAGGAGAATAGAACAGAGTTTGTAATGACCTGAGTATATATAAAATACAGAGCCAGAAACAGCATACAGATTGTTCACTATGAGTGGGATAGGAGAAACCAGCTTTTTCTTTCTGTTACAGTGCAATCCAAAGTAAATGAAACCTAGTTAGTTTTACTCATGCACAGTGTGTTTGTAAATCAAAGATACTGTGTAAAGATACACGATAGCCAGTAATATGTTGTACTTAGAACAAATTTTCTTTTTTATATACTTTTTGTGTAATTTATATTTTTGAAGGTTGTGTTTCAGATTAAACCCATCGAATTGTTACTGACAGTAACACACAGGGTTGATTATGCTCTGCCTTTTGCAAGTCAAACAAGTGTGTCTTTGGTATCTGCAGGTGTTTTCTGGATCCCACCAGTGCTTTGTCACCATTTGCTCAGCATTCTTATAATGAGGCAGCATAGCACACACTTTCTCCTCTGCTTGCTCCACAGTAAACTATAGCCCACAGTTTAACACACATTTAGACACAGGCTATTATATAAACGCAGTACATACAATACTAGGTCATCTTTCAGTTTAGCCAGGAAGGTAATTATTCTGTGACCATTCAGTGCATATAGCTTGTCAATTTATTGCTCAGTGATTAGGAATAGCACAGTCCTTCAGCATTCAGTAGTCTTTGCGCTGCACCTATTCCTCCTTCTCACTGCAATTACCCTCGCCATTGTTTAGGAAAGTCATCTCACAAATGCAGACCTTTTTATAGGCCACTGAAAACGAACAGCTACTCTGTGGTAGCAGAGAATTTAAATGCAGAAAAGAACCATCACAAATTGCATGTGTCCTAGCACATCTAGCACAGTGTCTTTTCATAAATAATGTGATTATTTTGGCTAATTTTATATCCAGATAATTTGGTGCAATTTGGGGTTTATTCTCTGTGTCTGTAATAACACTGAGTCATTAAATCACAACTGAATTCCTCACGTAATACTTGGCTTGTATATTCTATCCCTGTTTTTCTGAGCAGCCAAGGAGCGCATGGTGTGTGACCCACTGTGTTCGGATTCAGGGTGTTGGGGTCCTGGCCCAGACCAATGCCTGTCCTGTCGATACTTCAGCCGTGGACGAACTTGTGTGGACAGCTGCAACCTTTATGAAGGGTGAGTTATGTACAGTGCTGGTTTTTCTTTTGCATGTTTGTCAAATGATTCAGATAATCAAACTAATTTTAAAAGATGACCAGAGTAAATAAAAAATGCAGTTTTAAAATGATGATTTCATTTATCAAGGGGAAAAAAGATGTGAAAAAGTAATTTGCCCCAAGACTTGGGCTAATTCATGAATGAACTGTGATTAACCACATTTAACAACAATTAAAACAAGCAGGAAAAATAACAACAGCCTATTTTCATATTACATCTTCAAGATTAATATCTGACTCTGAAACTCTGCCAAAACATTACAGTACGTTTTATTCCACTGATTAAATCAAGAGCAAATATTTAAACACAAATCAACTAAGCCTGTTCAACTATGAACAGAAGTGTTGACTGCTGAAATGACTGCTGCACAACTTGCTTATCAAAAGTTAAATTTCAGTTTACGAACAGCCCGAGGCTCTTTGTAACATTGCTCAATATCAGCAGCATTCTTCTGTTTAGTATGGATTATATTAAGAGCTAGAGGGTGAAAAGAACAATTTAAGATGTGATGCTAATTCTCAGTTAAAAAGGCACCCCTGCAGAGTGTCATAACAATAGGGGTCCCTTGACTTTAAAAGGAAGTATAGCTTGACACTCTCCACCTCACAATGGAAGGTGATGAGACCCACTCCCTGGTGAGTTTTATTAATAACAGTTTAGATATTTTGCCTTGCAGAACTACAGGAAATATGCTATTAAGTTCAAATTTGGAAAAAAAAAAAAGGTGACCGAAGTCAAGATTAATGAGGAAGAATGGAAAGTGCTGCTAGGGCAGGGGGGCTAGGCGTGTCACTGCGTGTCACAGTCATTGCTTGCGCACGGGGCCACGCCCTGCCTACCTGTCCACCTGCACGTCAGCACTACCCACCCCATCAGCGTCACAAGCACAACTGGCACTTCATCCGTTCAGCAGCAGAGCTTTACCGAATACAACTCCCATTTATTTTTTGGCATAGTGACGTGTGTTTTTGAAATCATACTGCACTTGTTGTATTAAATACAACTAAAAGTTGGATGTTTTTTATTGATTTGATTTCTGTTCAGTCCAATACTTCAATCCAACAACTTTATTTCACTGTGGATTGGTTTAGCAGTAGTAGTATAACTTATTGAATCCACTGTAAGCAAGATAGCATGAGAGTGTGAAGAACTTAATTCAAACCAGGTGTGTGGCAAAAACTAGATAGAGCTACTACAACCCTAACCCTAATGAACTCAAATGTGAAAGCCTCATTCCTGAGGTTCATTTTTGAATTTTGGTTTGTGTCTATTAATCTTCAGTAGCAAGAAAACAAACAACAAAACAAAGAAACAAAAAAGACTTCTGCATTTGTTACAGTGCATTTGCTAGAATTAACCACTGACCACATGTAACTCATCACCACCAACAATAGTTGTTAAGAATATTTACAAGGTCAAACCAACGTGGATGTTATTATTCAAAATACCAGATGTGTAGTTTTAATTGTGTTTGATCATTAAGGTGTAGCAGTACAGCTTATGTCTCAAAGCTAAATTATTGTCTAATTATTCATCAAATGTGCACAAAAAGGTATTATTCACTGCAAATGCATGGCTACAGCTTTATCCCTTAACAGAGGAGAGATGCAAGAAAGCAGAACACAGCAGAACAACGTGCAGTGGCCTACATGTCTTAAGCTTCAATGATATCTTCAAGCTACACTGCAGCCTATATTATTTTAACCAGCACACACCCAGACAAAAGCTTTTCTCCCCTGCCTCCTGGAAGGTTTTCTGAAGGGCAGATGAAGCATAATTAATACTAATTTGATTTAGATCCCACTGAGCCAACAATATATTTTTTCTTTTGTTAAGATGAAACATTCTTTTTTCCCTCACTGACCAAAAGAGAAGCACCCAAAAGTCATTCTCATTGTCCTGTAGTGACAAAGGCAAAGTGCCAACACAGCTGCACAGTGGTTATATTTAATGACATTTGGAGACCACTGCCATGTTGTGCTGTTATAAGGGGATTGTAGAAATTGAATAAGAGGGCACTTAATTTAATTGATTCTTAAAAATGTTGCACCACTTGCAGGTACTTCACCTTTCAACTGCATGAACCCCCTGAGTGATGGTATAAGTCCTACAGTTAGCCAGTTAGCTCCAATGCTTGCAGATTGGAATATACCACTACATTCCCTGGTACCAGTTCTTTCATCTCCCTCCATCAGTTGTTGAGTTTAGCAGTAACAAAGCTCTTCAAGAGATAAAATGTGACATTGAAATCTAAATGATATAGTAAGTGCCACCACAGAATTTAAAGAATTATACAACTAAAATGTACTTCCACTCATTTTGACCTCCATAATCCATGACCGGTCATAAGGTCTTGTTACTTAGTGTTTTTAGCCCATCATGATGTACCTACTGAAACTATTAAGAAACTACAAGTAACTAAGGAACACAAGCTTAGTTCCACATTCCACAGAATTTAAGCCATTGTGTTCACAAATAATCAACAATAATGTTCTGTCTCTCTCTCCTGTATCTCTCTAAATTTCCACCCATTTTATTTACTCATTCCCTCCCTTTCCTCCATGTCTCTTAGGGATATCAGAGAGTATGCCAATGGGTCAGTGTGTGTGGAGTGTGATGCCCAATGTGAGCGAGCTGATGATGACTCTTTGACCTGCCAGGGTCCGGTAAGCTTGCTCCTATAAATATTGAGCCAGAAGTATTCACGTCAGTCACATGCAGCACGTCTTCTCAAAACAGACATTGAAGATGTCAGTGTTTACATTTGCTTTTATCTATTTGTTAAAGAGGAATATCATTCAACATAAAAAGCAGTACGGATGGTGGCATTATTCCACCACTGAAAAATGAACTGCAATTTAATCTGTTTCTGGGACATAAAGCCAAGACTAATCTAAGTTATGTGACACTGAGTCGTAAGCCAGCTTAAACAGATTGTGTTTATTAATCAATAATTCTGTTTTTTCAAAGGATAAGTTCACAAATTTCTGAGACTGGAATGAAGATTTCATAAAAAGATTTATATCAGCAATGAATTTATCCAACTAAAAGTGGAAATAGCTTAAAGGCCAAAACTCATCATAAACTAAACGATTGTAGACAATCCCTGTGGTCACCTTAGACTGTGATTAATTATTGTATTAGCAGTAAAATGTGACTGTCAGATTTGCTATTGATCACGTCTCATATTCTGGCTGTTAGGTAAAACAGATTTTTGCTGTTTTAGCTCAGGCCAGTGCTACTTTGCAGTTTACATACAGTATGTGTGACTGCATAATTCTGGACTTGTTTCATGTGGACCATCAAAGACTCATTAAGGGACAGCCATTGTTATTGTTTTTTTCTAAGAGTAATTGTTTTGTATGTTTTTTTTCCCAAAGGACATTTGTAATACCAGCAAACATTTGCATTTCACAAGCTCTTAGAGAAGCATAGCAGTTTGTTGAAAGGTTGTTTTGTAGCAGCTGTACATTAGTAAAATGCCAGAGTGAAAAAAAAAATTCTCTGACCTTTATTTCTGTCTGCCACTTGTGAACACTATACCCACAGCCACATGAGGCTCCTGACCCTGTGCTTTCTCATAAAATCTTATCTTGCTGTTTGATAGAGAGGGATTATTTGCGACAGATGCAAGCCAGAGGGACCATGCGCTGTCTTTTGTGTTACATCACACTCTGTCAGATAGTTTATCCAATATAGATTAGATGTATGAAACTTTTTTTTCTCAAAACAGTGAAATGTTTGTGTGCACATGTTTAAGCATTAGCATGCAGAGCAAAGGCCAAAGTAAGCACATCTATGTTTTTTGGCTCAAGTATGAGATTTGTTGGTTTGATTATCTTGGCTGTCCACTTAATACCTCACAGCCCTGCACTTGGCAGAGTGGGAGAACAGAACAAGAAATGTGTGGCTTCTCCAATTTGAGAGAACAAGTGATTAAATCGAAGAGCAGGCACTTGAAAGTACTTTGTTTTGTTTGTTTTTTTAATTAACAGTGTAAACATTTTAGTCTCTTAATTAGTTAATAACATAAAATTTCATTAATGTTACTTTAAACAATCTATATTAAAGGTTATGTAGTATGTAGACAACAGAATATATATATATATATACATATATATATATATGTATATACATATACATTTACAAGTACTGTACATTTTCATTTAGTGTTTCAGTCTGTGAGTGTGACTTTGCCAGTATGAGCCTTGTCAAACTGTGTATAATGAAAATGTCCCATGGATACCTGTTGGATCTTAAATACACCTCACATGTGCAGCACACACACAAATAAATGGATTATGGCAATCATGTTATGGCCACAGAGCCCATATAAATTACATTACAGCTTAAACACAGTGATTGCTTCGGCCTGATGCCCTCTGTTGAGAGAAGTTGAAGATACAACTATGGCCATGAATACAGGTAAACATACTCCAGGTATGTTTACATCCCGCAGGAAGCAATAAAGACTTTGTTCAGCTCAGGATAAATATTTCATTTAATATAATCCTTAAATGTAAAGTTCACATTTAATTTATATACAGGGATATTTTTAACTATATACAGATCATTTTTAAATGTGAAAAGGAGTGATAATTGTAACAGACTGTGATTCCAGTCTACAGCTGTTATGATTCTGTTGTCTTATATTTTCTGTAGATTTTTTAACTGTGTGTTTTTGTAACAAGCTAGTTCATTTTGGGTGGGGTCAGGAACAACAAAAGTTATCAATTGTCAGGCCTCCCGATCATCTGATTGGACAATGTAAAAAAAACATATTAAAAATTGAGAAAAAATAATCAAAAAATACTCTTTGTAATAGCTTTTTTCCACTGTTGGTCCAACATTATGGAACCTACAGTACATTTGTTTCAGAAAGATAAGACTAAAATGTCTCAAAAGAGAAAATACATTATCGCTCCTCCCTTCGCTCTGCTTCTATCTCTTGTTTCTTTGTTCCCCTTTTCTCTGATCTCAAATATTTTTCTTCAAGTTTGAAAGAAGTTACAAAGCTGTTTCATCATATATTGTATAAAAAAACACTTTTTTCTAATATATACTCTGTATATTGCTTCTTATGTTCTTCCTCATTGGTAAAATGTCTTTATTCTCTAAGAAGGTCATAGCCACTTCACACTTACTGAATTAAAACATGCATTGAGGCAAACGTTCACCAACTTGCTAAATAAAATACATTTAAACTGGGTTTCCGTGTCTTGTCCAAGAACACCAACATGTCGAGGTCTCCTTGGACAAGTCACCAAACCCCGTAGTAGCGGGTTTTCAATGTGATATTTGAGAACAGCAGTAGAGAAGATGAGGCCTGGGCTTTAAATCATGGTAAAATATCTCTCTTCCGAACTTAAATGATCCTGCTTTGAAACACTGTTTACGTGGCTGTAACAGTATTTTCTTTAAGCTGTGACACCATGAAGAGAAATGGTCAGTCGTTCTGGAAAACCTGTGTAGTAGTCATGCATATCCAGCAGAGTCACACACAAAGTTAAGTGTTAAATGCACAAACGCACTAATTTATATTTACAGCAGGGTACCTTTGGTTGTGACATGGTGCATCCCTGTTATTTTGTGGATGCCCCGATACCCTGCTGGACCAAATACTGTTTGTTTGATCTGTCGCACAGTTTAGCTTGCTGATGTGATGGGATTATTGGATACACACACCAGCAGCCACGGGTGGGAAGACGCTCATAAAAGCAAAGTGCCAGACTCAACGCTAAAGCCAGTGAGAGCAATGAGACTTTCAATTTGCATAATTATATGTGAGTGAATGCGTATTCACACATGCACACGAGTTAAAAGAACACATGCAGAGGCATTAGTGCATATGCACTCATATTCACAAAAATGTGCCTGCAAGGCCACGCACAGACATTTTGAATGAGCACTCATACACACTCATCCACTGCCAAATGATAGTCATCTGCTTTTAGTATGAGCTTTACCTTAGTATCCCCATTTTAATTAGAAGGGTGTGTGTGTGTGTTTCTGTCTGCATTTGTCATGCATACAACATGTCTTAATAAGTGTTTCTGTGTGTATATATACTGTATCTCTTTAAAATAACATTAATGTAAGTGTATATGTGATTATAACGCATAGTTGTTGATTTGATTTCCAGTCACGTTGTTTATGTTCAGTGTGTGCGTATTTGTGTTGTTTGTTAATGAGATGTTCTTTAGGCCTGCTGATGATACGAGGTCTGTCTGAGAGAGCTCTTCTCTCCCCGATCTCTCCTCCCCTACCTCCTCCCTCGCCTATATTAGCTCTATAAATCCTGTTCTAGGCGGATTGTTATGGTCATTGTGTGTGCTGTGAGCGATGGTTATTATCTCCTTACTCCGCTCACACTGCTTTATGCGTCTCTTCTGCTCTATCCCTCCCATCCCTCGTTCCCTCTCCTTTTCTCTCTCTTATTCACACTATATGTCGCCCAATCTCACTGACTCTCCCTTCTGCTGTGTTATGCTGCACCCATGTCCACTCTCTCTCCTTCACTTCCGCTTATTACTCTTCGCTACTTATTTTCACTTCTCTCGTCCCTCTTCTCACCGCTTTCACTTTCTGTCTTTTGCCTCCTGTTATCTCACGCATTCACTGCTACACAGATGCAAGTACAGCAATTTAATCTATAAAAAGCTGCTGAAAGGCTGCACTAGGAAAGTCGATCATGTAGAAACATAGGCATCAATCTGTCTTCTTTACAGACTGAGGCGAGAGCAGATACCTCATCTCCTAAATTTGTGATACTGATTTGTCCTTTATGCCTGACTTCATGGTGTCAGGTATAGCTACAGTACAGAATATCCTCTCTCGACAGGAATTTTTGGAGTCAAGGCTGAGAAAAAATTTAATTTAAACAGAGAAAGCTGCCCAGATGAACCCAGACTCACCAGTGATAAGAAAACATACAGTGATGTGTAGTGAAACAATACAGGTTTTATGTCTCAACAGCAGCCATGAAGATTTTAAGAGTTATTCTGATGAGCACTTGTTAACAAATGTAAAACTATGAGCAAAACTTTGGACTTTTTCAGTGCAAATGTTATTTTATCATTAGTGATGGAATTGTGTTGTAATGCAGTATTCAAATTCAAATACACGGGGCTTAGTCAGAAATGACTCATGCTATTTGACATTGTTTTCATAATGAAGTAATAACAATTAAGTGCTTTACCAAGTGGCCAAATGGAAGCCTAACACCTTACTGGTGTTTATATATAAACCTCTTGTATACATTTTATTCAGAATTACTCTATATTTTCAAAATAAATTATGCATCTTAAAAACTAGTTTCTTTCTATTTCCCTATAGGGTCCAGAGCATTGTGAGAAGTGCCTTCATTTCAAGGATGGTCCAAATTGTGTGGAAAAGTGTCCTGATGGCCTGCAAGGTGCCAACAGCTTCATTTTCAAGTATGCTGAAGCCAACAATGAATGCCACCCCTGCCATGCCAACTGCACACAGGGGTAAGCGGACTTAGAATAAAGACTGCTCAAAGGACAGGGGTACTGTGCTTATTGTTTAACAAAAGTAAGACAAAATCAAACCGCTATGATGTCCAGTGTTGTTATCATCATTTTACTAAACCAAAGAAGTTTTCTCTCTGTGAACATCTTGAAATCCACAGTCAAAGACAGGAAACAGGAGCACAGGTAACAGGAGGAAAATGAGGAAGTCACAGACCTTGTACCATTGAATTTAATAAAACCCCTGATCCATTGCTTACTAGCCACTGATCGCTCAGTAATATATTCAACAAGGTTTGGTGAGACATCATTTTGTATTTAACTCCACAGGGAGTTTATGTCTTTTCCTTGTGTGTTATTTCTCCACTCCTGAGTGACAGCCTCCAGCTCGCTCGAGCATAACAATGTAGTCATAAATGGAAAACACCCGACTGACACTTTGTCACAGGTACAGCTTCATAAGCAGGTCTGCCTCTCAACACACACCAAAAAAAACAAGCTGAGGGGAAGGAAATGAAGGGAGAGACAGAGAGAGGAAGGAACAGGTCATCTTCACTTCTGAAGAAGAGAAGATGAGCCAACACATGTTTGAACTAGTCTGTCAGTGGCAACATTTGAAACATCAACACACAACACTGGTTAAAACCTCCAGCAGAGATTGTCGCTTTCATCCACAAGCAATGTAACTTTGTCACATATCATTCTGAAACTGAACTGAGTCATAAAAAGGTGAAGTTGGAACTGACGGAGAGCTAACAAGAATTTAGTTCAGATGTCTCCTCATATGCCCACAGGCATCAGGAATGCTCACAGGTTTGTTGATGCTTTTGCTTGGTGCTACATATATTTGCCCATGGCTTTAAAGCAACTATCTACCTATTCCTTTTAAACCTAGAGCTGAATGCAAAAAGCTGTCTCGTTTGACAGTCATAAGGAAAACTGTTGCTGGATTTAAATATGAATCAAGCTGAATTTATTTGAATTGAACCGAGAGGCGATTGAAATAAAATAGTGAAATTATAGGTTATCAAATAAGTAGATAATGCAGTATAGCATAGTACTTTTCAGTCCCTGTACATGTACGTGGTGATCCCTACACACACACACACAGACATTTCATGATTTGTCCACCAACAATAAAGAGTCGAGTGCACACAAGAGAATCATGTTTTTGTTTTTTTTATTGTCGTGACATGTAAAAGCTGCTTAAGATGATGCAGTAGGTAATTTGTGGCCCCTAAATCTATATTCCCTCCCTCCCTCTAGAGCAGTGGTGTCAAACTCAATTTCATTGTGGGCCACATCACCGTTACGGTTGATGTCAAAGGGCCACTTGTAATAGTGACTATTTACAGCGTCCGTATGAGCAAAGTAGGCAAATGTACAGAGCTGCACTTTGGCAGGGGCTGAAAAATGCTGGAGACCACGAGACTCTCGCTGCACCCGAGGTGCTCACGTGTGAGCATTGTTATTTGCAAAATCAAAGCATCGCCCTGTATCCTGCTCTACTTTTGCTCCAGTGCAATAAACACAATTTATAAATATGACACATGATAGTGTGATTTCTAAAGACGTTTACCTGTGGAGAAGACCCATGATTAATTGTACATGACACCTAATGACCGTGATGAAGCAGGAGTTCAGTGAACACAGAGGAGAACATTTGTTTTTTCTTTTAGCGTTTGGAGACAAACAGTGACACATCATAACAGTTATTGAAAGGGCTGATATGTATTGTTGGGAACAGAGATTACGCGCTTGTCCCTCTGTCACCACCAGCTGATTATCCTCAATCATGATTGAAGATACAGAAATAACTGCAGCATATTTTTTACATATGTTTGACATAGTTTGACACCTATGCTCTAAAGTTACATATACTGTATGTGTAGAAAAATGAACGTCCATGACAATATGACAAGAAGTTACAGTAGTCATTAGGATTTGTGTTTTGTGATGTGACCGTAGGGTGAGTACAGGTCCTTCACAAAGTCCAAAATGTTTTTGACTCTCTGTGTTAGTTGTTGCTTTGCTCAACTCACTTCAGTATCTCATCATTTTCAGACACATGTCAAAAAGAAAATGTTTGAGTGCTGTTTAACTTTGTTCATGTCTTGTATTGTTTACCAAGATGCATTGGACCACGACTACAAGACTGCATTGGCTGGATGGACAGGTACAAATTCTTATTTCAGTCCAAACAAACACATTCACACACAGAGAAAGAGAGAGAGCAAAAGCATCTGATTAATGGTTAGCCCTAAGGCCCCAAATCCCAGTGAGTATCCTTAAATCCTCTCTGTGTATGTAGGCTTGTGTGTGTCCGCACAAGCAATTTGCCTGGTCCTTGATAAATTGATAGTGTTTTTGCTTTTGTTCTGAGGCTGTGAGGAAGAAACTGCTGCATACAGTTTACTGCAAATAGAAACAATTTGGCATAAGTTGATGCTACGAATCACTGAGTAGTGTTGAGCAGTTTGAGGGTCACTGGGAGTAAGAAAAAGTGTGCAATCAACAGAGAGAGAAGAGGGTGCAGAATAGGACACAACGGCGCACTGTGACACTGTGACTTTTAACTAAGACCATCATACTAGAAAAATGGAAACACATTCAGATTTGCATCCTAGCAAAGCATGTTGACCACTTAAGTAGAAGGAACCATACCCTTACAGTAGATAAACCGATGAGCATTTACTAAATACTTACTGATCAATATCAGTATCCTGAACCTTTTACAACCCAATAGATGCTGAAGGAGATACCTTCCACAGATGCTAGCCCTCTAGATAATTGCTCAAAATCTACACCTTTCCTCCCAACACATACATTGACAACAGGGTGATAGAGACCTGAGGCAAATGCAGGAATGTAGCTATCAGCTGACCTGGTGGACAGATCAGCTCTTATCAGATCTGTGATAACTAAGGATACAGCAGTAGATTCTCAGCTAACCCCAGGCTTAGCCGCCTGCTCAGAGGTGACACACGTCTTGTAAATCTGTCAGCTGTTGGATGTATTGACTTATGAGCACAAGTGGCTTATCAGAAACAGATGATTACACTAAGCCTTCAAAGGCCATCGTTCCATCTGGCACTATCCTACATGTTTTGTACAGACTGTGGATGTGTGTGATTAAGGTGGATTAATCACTTCCTGTCACTTACTTCTGATATTTAGTCTGATAAAACTGACAAATAATACTGTACCTCAATAAACCGATTCCTGTTTGACAGTATCAGAGCTACCATGTTGCCTGATATATCCGTGTTGCTTAATTGATTAATTCATTCATTATGTTTAAGATGATTGTATCAGTGCAGTGGTGCCAAAACATTGCATTTAATGTGAATAAATGTACAGTGTCAGATCTCAGCACATTCATAGTACAGCCACGTTTCATATCACTCTGGGGACTTATTAATGTCAGTTGGAATGTGAAGCATGCAGGTTGAATTAGATAAACTACAGGACACCTTTATGGTAAAATTAGATTTGATCATGAGTCAAATCCTCTGTGGCCTTTCAAGGCGAAAGACACGTGTCTGTGATTTGTAGCTGTGTGTTTGAACACTAGTTTTCAGAGGTCCTTTTATAACTAAGTAGTATGAGATTTAGACAAACACACAGACTGTGGCAATAAAATTACAAAAGGCATTTTACAAGTGCTTATCACATACAATACAAGCAAGTACTTTTTGTAATTTGAACACTGCTGTTTACCTCAATTGTCACAATAAGAAATAAAACAGTTGCCGCCATGATAATGATTATATGCTGTGTTTTGGCACTGAATTAATTATTATTTAGACACATTGTCTCACCAGTACATAAACCAACACACACATATCAATACAACCACCTGCTTGATAGGTGGTGTTAGGCTGATATATCCCTCGCCTGGCTCTAGTTTCATATTTAATAGACATACTTTTATTTTAACTATTACTTCAATTAAGTTAATAAAAATTTATTCAGCAGAATATTTTACAGTAATAGATAAAAATATTATTCTTTTCTGGTCTTTTTTATAATAAGATAATAATATATATCCACAAGCCTGATTCATTGGTCTATTCTCAAGCTGTGTATCACTGCATGTTATATGTCCACACTTCAGTGATTTTCTAGAGAGATGTGGGGTAAGAAACAGAGTTCTTCACATGAAACTGACTTATATTTTATGGAGTGTATCCTTGCAGGCTGACTTATATGGCCATGAACATGGTAAATGAGACCAAAACCTGAATATGTGCTGACCATTTGAGGTTCTTTTATTACAGAAAAAAATGGGGAGCATACAAGGAAAAGTGTTGAGTCTTGATTTTAAGTGACAGCAGTGATGTGATCCTGTGAATTTATTTTAATGAATATTTCCATCTTTTTCATCTCAGTCTTGGATTGATGAGAGGTCATGTAGATATATCTGTTACCAGATGCTTATTGCACCAGGATAAGGATCACAGACAGAGGCAGAACTGTGAAGAAATTTGTTTTGTTTTTGTTTTTTTTATTTGCTTGCATGTTTTGTGTGCATATGGTAGTGTTACGGTGGTGTGTATTGTCTCCATCCACTGCTCAACTTATTCAACCTTTGTGGCCCAACCCTATTTGTCATCTTGTCTTGCCATTGATAATGTGTCATCTTTTTCATCTTCGGTCTGCATGCTCTTATGTCTTCATTATTTAGTGATTTTTTTTATTTCTCCTTCAACTTTTTTTGTCTTCAGAACCCCTCTGATCGCAGCGGGTGTGATTGGTGGCCTCTTCATGGTGGTGATCTTGGTGCTGAGTATTGCTGTGTCTGTTCGCCGGAAAAACATTAAGAAAAAGAGAGCTCTTCGTCGCTTCCTGGAGACAGAGGTGAGGGCTCGAGATGAAAACAGAGAGAAAAAAAAAACAGAGAAAAGTTAATGATGAAAAGTGATGAACGTTTTTGCTTGAACTTTGTGAAGTTAATGTTTGTAGGAAACTGAGCATGAATGAGCAACCAAAGTGACATAGGTGACCTTTAGTCTATTCTCTAGTCTCATTTTGCATAGGTTTGGTGTACTATAAGCCCCCCATTGGTGGGTGCAAAGGAGTACAAAGTATACTAGAAACTGTTGACTTTGTCATAATATATTGGAGAGGACACTTCTGTTGGGAAGAGGTAAGGGACCATGCCATTAACAGAGAAGAAACCACTTTTCTCTTGTGGTAAAACTAGGAGAGTACATCATGTAGTGAGAATAAGCTCTCGTTTTACCTCTTTCTGACCCTTCAGAGCAAACAAGTATCAGTTAAGTGCCTTTGCTGTTAGCTTCTGTAATGACAAAATAGCATTGATATGGCTTATTATTATACTTAGATTTGTCTCACATATAGCAGACACTTACACACACTCTCACTGCTGATTTCCTACACGATATCACCAATGATTAGACATTATTGCGCCACTTTGTGTAGCTAATAAACAATACAGTACTCAGGGAGGAATAAGCACTATTGCATTCTTAATGCCATCAAATAATGTGGTATATTATTCCAGAATTGTTAGAAACTACTTTGTCATAGAGGAATCTGAAGACATAGGCTGAAGTTAACAGACCTCTATTAATGCAGGGGAAATCTCACAACCCACACAAAACACTGTAGTGAAAATGTAGAGGATTTAGCTTTTAACCTCTTTTTAACCTATTCTAGTCTGTAATCATTTTAATGTATGTATTAGCAAACAATGCATTATGCTTGATTTCAGCATTTAATACATAGACATAGGCAGTGGTTATATGTGTTCCTTTTTACTTGGCAGAACAGTTGTCAGGTGTTGATCTTGAGATGTGGTAAATTAGAAAGTAGTTAAGAGCACATTTTTTTGGGTTTGGTTTCAGTACTGTATTGTACAGGGAGAAAGTGGACAGTTCCAATTTGCTGCACTGTAGCTGTTACAACATATTCAGCACCACCAAAGCTGGACAGCTCCCAGCTCAGCAAAATAGCATACTGTAGTGTGTCTGTGAAGATTCTCAGTCATCCAGGTAAAGTAGTCTGAGGATTGAGTCATGGCAACTGGACTTCTTTCTTCC
>JAUYWH010000013.1:13840197-13882131 GCA_034779795.1 Ctenopoma multispine
CAAACTGCAGTAGCACATATTACCACAGACACATACAGTACAGACTGTATGTGTCTGTGGACACACACATACAGTACATACTGTATGTGTGTGTCCACAGACATACAGTACATACAGTATGTACTGTATGTGTCTGTGTTAATATGTGCTACTGCAGTTTGAAATAAATAAACATTTTTGGACGTAAATACTAAGACAGTATACACGGAGAATGTAATGGCTTAAAAATGACGAGAGATGCAGAATGAAAATGACTTAGCAATTGCTGCAATGCAAGATTTAATATCTTTGACAAATATTTTTTGCCACTTTTGGCTAAGTCTGAAGCAGACAGTACTCCAGTGAGCTTCTCTGAGAAACATTCAATTAATATGGGACACTGATACAATCATAAAGTGTGAAAGAACATAAAGTGTTTCACTTAGAACAGAGGCAGTCAGAGCATGCAGTTTCCATTCCTTGCTGTGGAACAAAATATGTTCATGCTAATGAATTAATCACACAAATCACTTGTTGAAAAAGTATGGCAATTGGTGATATACACATAAATACTGTATATGCCTGCTGTGTACAGTTGTCAACATTGAGAGATGTATAATTCATAAAGAGTAGATATGAGGATGTATTATTTACTAGTATTACTGTGTGCCTCCAGTGTGTGTTGTTTAGGGTTTTCAATAATTGGCTACAGCTCCTGGGAACACAAACAGCCGTCAGGAACCATAGTTAATAAGGTGCCCACACATGTGTTCACGCATGCAAAACACAAAGTATCCTACATAATGCACTTGTCTGAATAATGCCAACAAGTTGGATTG
This sequence comes from Ctenopoma multispine, assembly GCA_034779795.1. NCBI lineage: Eukaryota > Metazoa > Chordata > Actinopteri > Anabantiformes > Anabantidae > Ctenopoma > Ctenopoma multispine. Next base: position 13,841,016 of record JAUYWH010000013.1, read on the forward strand.
GGACACTATCCAGGCTAACAACATCAGCATTCCCACGTGTAGCATTCATAATGTTAAGTCTTACATATTTTTCATTGCTAATTATTTCATTATGACTTATCATGGCTGTACTGTATACATATACTCTAAGCTTCACTGTCTGGGGCAGCATCGCTTTGCCCTTCCTTTCCTTTCATGGCCACCATCACAGCTATATATTATCAGTGGAATGATCCACCATGACAGACATAATGAGCAGATTTATCAGAGGTACTACACATGCAGGACACTGAGGCTACACAATGTTTTTTTTTCTATCCTGTATCTTTCTGTATCGCTTACTACTCACTACAGCTTACTATTTCACTTCCTCCTCATTATGTCTGCTTGCTTTTTAAATCTAGTTCACACTCTCTTACTTCCCCTTTTTGTATACAGTGGTGCTCGAAAGTTTGAGAACTCAGTAGAACTTTCTGCATAAACATGACCTAAAACATGATCAGACTCTGACACCTGAAATCAGATAAACGGAAAGCAATTACACAAAAGAAACTAAAAAATATAATTAATTAATATTAATTTGTCCAGTATAATGATCTGATTTTACCTAATTGTGTAGCAGAAGACGTAAGTTCTCATTCAGAGGCACAGTATGTGCTTTTGTCCCTCTTCCTGTGAGAATAACTTCAGAGTAATGCAAAACAACCACATTAGCAGAACACCACATTTTAAACCTCTTTGTTTCAAATCGTTTTCATTTTAATCTTGTCAATTTCTAGTTTGGATTGTGTGAGTGTGTGTGAGTGTGTGTGTGTGTGTGTGTGTGGCAGGAGGGCTGCACAGCGTGCATCGCAGGGTCACTTCTCTGTGTAAACCAGACTAGGCAAACATGCCACTCTCCAACTCATTACACACGTCCCAAGGGCTCTAATGAAAACCCTATACACTCCTATCCCCATTCTGCTCTGTCTACGCTTCTTCCTCTCTGTTTGTATTTATATGATTCTCTTATTTTTATTTTTATTTGTGTTTCTCTGAACATTCATAAGGAGAATACACTATAGGCTCCCATAGATGGTTATGGTTTTCTATATCTTATGTTGATAGAAATATTGTAATATCACTATTTTAATGCCAGTTAAAAGGCAGATTGTATGTGGAGTTTTGTAATACACTAACCACTATTCTCAAATATATATAATAAAGCAATACATAAAGTATGCCTACCATCTAAATTGGACATTGTTCAATTGTTGCTGACTGGTCATGGCAAGATAAAAAATATTCAATATGCAAAACAAGAATAACATTTCTGCAGGGACAGAATTTTTCAAGGGCACTAGCTAGCTTGGGGCAACAAAGGTCTGCCCTTGAATCAAGGTGATTACCTTAATAAATTTAAATTACTTTGCTTAAAAAAACTGTTTCCCCCAGGGTGCAAAAACACAGTAAGCTATATTTATTTGAAAATAAAACATCAGTGGAAAACCATTTTGCATTATTTCGTTTACAGTACAAAACATTGAGATCTGTGTGTTAAGCAGCACAGTATCAATTGCCATCTCATGTCAATATCTCAGTCAGCCTAATGGACACCTCCCATGTTAGTGTGACAAGCAAATTACTTATAAGCTCTCAACTCTCCTTTCTCTCTCTCCTCTCCCTTTTAGTCCATCTCTCGCCTCTTGAAACAAACACTCAAATAGTATTTGGAGGTTTCAGATAGCAACCATCACTGGTTGAATGTGCACCTGCTCTAAGATTAGATGTTAACACACAGAACATGGAGCAGATCATAGGCAGCAAGCCTTTCACGCCACCAACCTCGTGTCGACAAATATCAGTCTATTTTCTTTCCCATCTCTCTAGGTGCCCCAGTCTCTCATTTCCAAAACTAATTATTTCCCAATCTTTTTTAAGGTTTTCTTTCATCAGTGCATGCAGTAAATAAGTGTATGATTCAACACTAGCATCCAGAATACAGAATCCGCCCCCTGGGTAAACATCAGTCTGTAAGGCCTGTTTGTTTTGTACAGCGCAGTTTGATGCAGCTTACACTGGAGGAGGTAGAGTTCATGTTTTTTCGTGTGTGTGTGTGTGTTTTTATGTAAATGGTGTATCATCAATAGAATGGTGTTAAACTTATAGGGAAACCCAAAAAATGATACAGTCAGTTTGATCAGATTGCCTTCATGAAGTATACGGCTTTACTAAGCCAATGTGATCTGAAAATGTAGCCTCATACTGTGAGGTATTATCAAACTGCCATCTGATAACTACTAAGTGAAAAGTATCAGTGTTTATATATTAAAGCAGTTAAGTACATATTAAAATGAGTTTACTCTAAAATATAGGATGCTCTTTGTCGACAATAGTTCTCAGACTGTCGAGACAAATCAAATATATTCCTGGAACATCCACAAATGTATTAGTAGGATAACATTTCCCATCCAGCCTGGCAGTGTCTTGGGATTTCTTAAAAGAGTTGCAGGGTTGGCTGGAGAACACATTTTGAACTAACCTGCCACCTTGATTGAGAAGAGATAATTCATCAAAAAATTAACAAATATATAGAAGAAGTATACGGGGAACATTGTCATCTGGACTGTCCTCTAAATACAAAATGACAAACCTCACGGCAGCAGACAGGTAGATAGTCACTGAATAGGATAGAGGGATATACAAACACACCAGACCTGTACTAACTGATGGTTACTGTGTTGTGAGCCAACCAGCCACAACATTTGTTCACTTTCTTGCCTTCTCTTTTGGAGTCTTACTCATTCACTCACACACGTACAGCATCAACAGCATCGGGCTGATTGGAGATGGATGTGACCAGGTAGGGTGATGTGGGAAATGGATGACTACAGGCAGCCCACACAATGGATGACACTGGCAGCTCAGGGAGACAGGTCTACACTAATGAGTAACTGCAAGACACACTCACACAGGTAAATGAATACCTGTAGGTTTCCAAATTGGCAAACATAAACAAAGTGAACATCTCATTTGACTGAAAGTGAAGGGAGTCACTATGAGTGTCAGGAATGCCACAGGCCAAATCTTAAACCTCCAGAAATCTGTATCATTAATTATAATAATTAATATAAATAAAGTTGATGGACTGATGGACTTACTAATCACAAATGGACTGGAGGGCCAGGAAAGATCTTCACGGCAGAGGAAATGAGAATTATTTCCATGATGAAGAAAACTCTCCAAACACCTGTGTCCTTGTTGGCCACAAAAGGACTATGGCCAGGTTACAGTTTTCCAAAAAAGTACTTAAAAGAGCAGCCAGATAAGATGTGTGGACAGATGAAACTGTAACATCAGTTCATGTTGAGCTTTGCCAGAGCAGGGTGAATGCAGGTTTGTAGACTGAGCCCATGGAGCCCTGCTCCAGGTTCTTTAAAAATATTTTTACATCTAGATTTGCAGCATATACGACTGATCATTTTTTGGTGTTGCTGTGGAACTTCTGATGACCACTTGGGTCCAACTGTGAGTGATCAACTGTGCATTGAAAGCAAAAGGTATAGCAAAGAATAGTGAACAATCCGACATTTAGGCACGTGTTTTGGAGCCACACTCACAGCTTTTGTGTTTCCCTGTGTCAGGCTGACATGTACACCAACATGAAACCGGAGGAATTCAGTAAACATTTAACAGGTCTTGCAGTTTTCGTTTAGCTCTTGGACGCATTAGATAATTGGTCATTACACTGTAAATACCAAATAATACACACAAATCTTAACCATGTATTGGTTCAGTAGTGTTTAGAGTAGTTGTATTATTTATTATTATTTTGCATGCATGTATGTAGAAAGTATATTTCCTAAGCAATAAGTACTGTATTTACAGTAAGTAACGTTTACTAGTTACTGTTCAGAATCACATTTATAATAAGAAAAACTGTATAATCAAAATACTTTATTGATCAAGCAGCATTCTTATTCAAATTATTAGATTCAAAACAAAAGATATAAGGTGGTAAAATAAGCTCTGTCTGAATCAGCTGCAACATTAAAGTGACAAACGCAATAATGTATTATTTAAAACTGCTACTGTTACTGAGTTAAATGAGTACTTTTTGTACCACTGGCACTGACCCTTTGAGTCAATGTCATACACATACATTCTCACTACTACTACCTCCTTCTCTTAAATACTCTACACTCACAAACAAACATTGTGCATAATTCTTATACACTGCTCATTACAGAACAGGTTCATACATTTTATATTTATTTACCTGAGGAAATAGATATGCCAACACTGACATATTTGAAAACTGAGATATGTTTTTCTGTGTGTCTGCATGTGTGTACATCACCATGTAGCCTAGGGGCTGTAAGTGGCTCTGTAAATAAGTCAATAGAAATGAGATTTGAAAAGGTATAGAATGACAGCTAGCAAAGAGAAAGGTTTAACTACTTTGCACTGTTGTAATTTATATTGATTATTTTCATGCGTCCATGTGTGACATTCAGACTGTTTCAGCTATTAGCAGGTCTTTTTTTTTCTGTTGCTGTGGGCAGCTGTAACAGGCTATCAAAACATCTCGTCAATTTGTATGCCTTATAGTTCTTCAATATGAATGTAAGCAATGGTGTCACTACAGCATTACACCACCAAGTTGAACTGATAATTTGGCCTGTAACAACCTGTAAAGTGATGTATGATGTATTAGCTTTTTTTTTTGTAGTCTTAAATCAGTAATAATCTTACCTATACTGTTGCTGTTTTGTGCTTCTACTTGTATGAATCATTGTGTATTTTGGATGGCTTTGCAGTATATTTCTAAAGTTTGTCCTTTTAAATGTTTGGCTATGGGTTTGACAAAAAAACAAGATGAGGTACATTTTTCCTGCAGTTTCATGATTGATGGTGTCCAATGAATATAGTTTGGTCATTCTCAACAAATGGAAATGTTAAGTAATTGTAGTTAATTAACATTATAATTTATGTTTTTATGTATGTTTTGCTTTTGTGTTCTGATGTTACATATATACTTTTAATGAAGTTGAGTGCCGATGTTACACATAGTCAAAAACCCAAAGCTTGAGGTGAGTATGTGTTTGCATGCTGACTGGTACTTAAACACTCAGGTTTCAGTCTGGTCAATTTGCTTTATTCATAAAGCATTTTATAAAAATGCTACATCACTCTTCACCAAGCGATGTGAAAGTCCATAACTGGCTATACATGTTGGGCTCCTACACACACCAAGTATGCTTTTCCTCCCACCCTCTCAGGTTTGCTGCAGCGGCTCTGCTGTTTGGGTGTTAGTTTGTTTGTGCCAAAGTGTTTTTTTCACCTGTGAAGGAAAAAAACCTAAAGATGAAACCATAAAACAACAATGGATGCAGTTAGAGGCCAGCAACAGATTTCGAGCAATGTTTTTATCAGTTCACGGCACTTCACGGACAACTGTTTTCACAGCCTGCCCTGTAGCAGGGTGCTGTTCCAACTGAGCATAGTCAAAGCACAAAAAGACTTCCACGAGCTGGTCAATCAAAGTGGTATGGAGGAAAAAGGGGGCTTAAATACACAGGAACTCAAATGAACCTCAGTCTCTGGGCCACTGGATCTGTTGTCTAAAGAGGCAGTAAGCCTCTATAAGCAAGTATTAACACTTTTTTAAATTGAAAATTATATCATCTTAAATCAGTGGAGCCCAGAATACAATATAAACTAAAACAGGGCATCTTTATTATTGTTGGAAAATGTCTGCGGCTAATGTCAATATATTTATCCATGCTTTGATTTTACTGTATACGTCTATACATCTATGTTTATTTACAATATTTAATGTCCAGCCATCAGACTTAGTGTGTGTTCAGGCAGCGAGTGATAATGCTGGTGGATAGCTTGTCATCTCTTAGTCATGTAGGTGGAAGACCAATGTTGTGACAGCTTGGATCCACTTCATTTTCAATTAGCCGTCTGCCACTATAGATGCTTACTCACCGGCCTCTTTGGAAGTGACTCAAACTGGGTGTAACAATAAGGGAGAGCAAGTTGTGATCTATGCTAGCTAGATGTAACAGTCGCAACCCACATTCTCTGCACGTCTAAGAACATGGATTTCTCTTGTAAAATAAATTACATATATAAGCTTTACATTATGTTTCTACAAAGATGTTGAGGCATTTCTGATTTTTTTTTTACTCGCTGATGCTTTAAAATATGACATGTACTATTTTTTTGTAGTTATAATTTAATTGTAAAATAAATTGTAAATATAAATATACGGCAATGACTTCATTAATTAGCCTGATTTCATTTGTATACAAATGTTCTTACAGTATATGCCACAACCTACTTTTAAGCTTTCACATATCAGCAAGTTTACTGTAGATAGGGCCTAAAGTGTGTTAAGTACATTTTGTCAACTCAGTTAAAATCAGTTCAGTTACACCAACAACCTATATTTGTTGGAATAATGCACATACCAAGATAAGAGAGGGTAACTGTGAGGAAAAAAGCTATCAAAGTCAAGTACAACTAACATGCTATTAAAGCCTTAAATGATCTCAACCTCTTCATATTTCAGTTCACGGCAATTAGCGATAAATTCTCAACTAGTGTGAACTTATGATGTAGCTGTTTGAACACAGGTCAAGTTTATATTCAGACCTGTACCATCTGTTATTTTCAGTGGTGTCTGACTCATGCGGAGGGCAATGTACTCTTATGAACTTCTATTTCTAGCTAGTTTTCATTTCTCCCCATTTCTTTTTACAATAACGCCGAAGTGTAACAAACACATTCAGGTTAGTGAATCAGACACAAGAAACAAAATTCTTCTGTGCCTCTGAGCTTTTCGTCATAGTTCGGTAGGGTTTTATTAAAGTTTATATTTCTTTTAAAATAGATATATAACAGTGCTGTGAAAAAGTATTTAACTCCTTCCTGATTTTTTATATTTGTTACACAAATTTTAATATTTCACAAAGAAAACCAGAGAAAATATAAAAATGCAGTTTTTAAATAATGTCTTAATTTATTATTGAAAAAAAGCTGTCTAAACCTATGGCCCTATGTGAAAAAAGTAATTGTCCCCTAAAAAACTGGTTGTGCCACCCACCCCCAAGTGTTGGCGATAAGTGGCAATGAGTCTTTCACAATTTCCTCAGGGATTAATAAAGTATTTCTGATTCTGTTAAGTCATCTATGTTCCAAGCTGCAAAGCGGTAGGCCGGCCACTCCTGGGAAGGTTCACCTCTCTTTCACCATCTGCACAATCGTCAAAATCCATCTGTTTCTGAAAGCGAACATTCTGTGCTTTTCAGCAATATTCGGGTCGACGTAATACAAAGCACGTGTTCACAGCAGCACTAGGAAAACTTAAATAAGTTGGCTCACATTCACACATATTTTATTGCCGCATGTGTTATAGTCCAGAGTTTATATTGAACCTTTTAAATTTTGTATACATTCTGCATGCCTTATTTAGTGATAACATGACATTTCAATTCCATTTTTTGTTGTTACTAAAGCCTGTTATGACACTAAAACACACACACACACACACACACACACACACACACACACACACACACACACATTTGTTGAATTTCTAAATAGGCTATGTCATTTCATAATGATTAGCCATTTAAAACCTAAAGTACAAGTAGTTCTATTAGCTATTAACACATTTGGGAGTAGATAAAGTGAGAAGTTACATTATCTAAACTTTTGTTAAATGATCAAATGCATAACTTGTTAAGTCCTCAAATAGCTGTTTCCAAAACTGTAGCACATCTGCTTATCTAAGTGCGACATTCAGTGCATACCAATGTGTTTCTAAGTGGAATTGAATAGTGTGATATTGAAAGGATTAATTATATTTAACTTTCCTTGCCCTTACTCACTTGTGCACCTCTGTGCCTGTGTAACCTGTTTTCACAGATCAATATCCATACACACTGAAAAAGCCAGAACAGTATATTTTCAATTTCTCGCTGGATTTTCTTAAGGAATTGTCACAGCTCAAGGTGCTTTGTGTCATCAGTATCATCTGAGAAATGAAGCAAATTTAACAAAACTATAGAAAACCAGTGTCACTCATTTGTCCTGATTAGGGCACAGAGGTTGGCATTGTTGAAGCTGTTATCATGTCTAAGACAGGATTCTCCCATTACAATACTGCCTTTGTTGAAACTCACTGATGGGATGCAGGCATCTCTCATGTCTCATACTCCCTTTGAACAAACCCGGACTGGTTGTAAAAACCCTCACACACTCACATTCTTGCTTCCACACACATACCCAGCGACAAATCCCGAAGCTCAGAAGAGAAAGCTGTACAGTATTAAGATCAGCATCCATTCCTTACTCTCTCCAAGGCTTACCACCTAATCAACTAGAGCCACACACAGACACACACTGATAAGTACCTGTGTGCACAAAAACAATGGTACACATCTGCAGGAAGACTTGAATGTATAGGAATGTATAGGCATACAGTACATGCACACAGTCACTCACCTCTTGGACTGATAAACAACCCTGTATGTATTATTTACTGGAACTACAGGGGACAAAACAAACTCAGAATGTGTAAACATTGTCTGGGAGAAGAAAGAGGTGTTGGGGTTGCTAATGGAAAGAGTTGAGGAGTGGACAAAGGAGCACTTTGTTTTGCTTAATAAACCTATCTTTCACCATGTATGTCTCATAGCTTTTTTTTCTTTTGGCCCATAACCCAGCACTATGAGCAAACATACGCTTTGTGGTTTGATCCCTGACATCAACATGTCAGTGTTTACTTAAGCAATATATTGAACCCGAAGTTGCTCTAGATGTTCACTCTGGCAACTTGCATGATTGTTGACTGAGTGATTCGGATTGTGGGTGATGAATCATAAAGTGCTGAAAATTAAAATGTTTGAGTTAGACAGGTTTAGATCAAAACCTGATCTGGCCTAAAATCATGCATGGAGATTGAATACAGAAATTCAAAGTACTATGTGTGGGTAACTTAAGTTAAGTGATGAACAGCAATGCAACTATTTGTGTAATATTTGTAAATATGTTTAAATCACATGAACAAACACTCAGATGAATGCTGAATGCTCCACATCGCCCCATTCCAAGGAACTCCTGCTCAGTTGCTAAGCTTCCATCCTTGCAAAAGATCAATCATAGATTACAGCTAATGTCTCCCATTATCACTCTGTGATTGCCCTGTTATTATCCCACTAATTATGATTATCATCATTATTATCTTTTCTGTGTTATAGTTCATTACTCCAGACCTGAAAGAGGATGGTATAATGGTCTAAGTGGCAGTTTTTCTGTTTATGGATTGGTGGGAAGTTGCAAGCCCTGTTACATGATGTTTTCTGTGCTGACTGAAGCTGTCTGAGTGTTGACAAGGCTCACAGGCCACTCCACTGACCTCTTGGTCTACAAAGTAAAAAAAAAAAACTTACATTCCAGATGACATTAGCTAGAATAGCTAAAAATTGGAGTGTTGTTGCTCCATTGACTGAAATGTAAAGAAAGTATTCATGGTCTAGCAATTTTATGAAAATAGAAAAAAATGATTTTTTTATGAGAAAAGAAGAAATATCAATCTAAGAAAAGAAAATGAAATAGAATTTTTTCTCATCGGGGCTTACAGAAAATGATTTTTCACCAAATGTCGTCTTTTGTACAGCATTCTTTTATCCTTTATTGCAATGAACACCTTTTCTTTTCAGACAAACACAGATTGGTGTAAAGATCTGTACCAACACATGTTCTGGTACCTCGGCTAAACAAAAATCTGCTATCAAATCTGTTGTTTTCAGAAAATCAATCATAATGTTCTTTTCTATTCAAAAACTTTGTTCAGTTTAATACTGCTCACAACTCTGTGCACTGCATATTTACACAGGTTTTTTTATCCAGATTTATGTCAAACTAGAGGTAGCCTGCTTTAGCATGTGATATATTTTGCATTTACATTGGAGCTGCCACATGTTCAAGGCTCATTTAAATACGTCACTACAAACAGGCAATATGTGCTCAAAATAAAGAACTTCTTTATTTTTAAGCAGGCCTGCTGTTTACTCGAGAGGTGTCTCCGCAGTGTGTTTCAGCACACCCACCCCTTTGCAAACAACCTGAGGCAATCTCCACACACTTCCGCACTGGAAAGCACAAACATACTGGGCTGCCTACACTAAAACACAAGCAGACGGATGGCTCACCAGATAGGGAGACTGTCCCATCTCTGAAAGGTGAAGAAATTCAAATAAACATATCCTCTAAATAGCTGATGTCTCTCACAGTCACCAACCTTAGTCAGCGACTGACTCATAACCTTGTCGTTTGTTGTTGTATGCCAGATACACAAGCTGCACCAATGTGATTAAGGACACAAAGAATGTAGCATTACGGTACTGCTGGCAGAACACAATTTCTTTCCAGAAATGTCAAGTTTTAACAAGTCAGGACACATACAGTTAGGGTTAGACTGACAGCCATGCATTTTATGAAATCATGCAAGGGCTCCGAAATAGTTTCATAAGCCAAAAGGTCATACACTTTTCCCCAGCCCATAGAGAAGCTAATCTATATGAAAAATGTGTGAACATCTCACATAATGGAGTAACACAATACTGAACAGACAACACTGATCTGATACACAGCACAAAGAACTCCAGTGTTATTGGGAATGAACATTATTCACAGAATAATGTTTATTCAGCCCTGTGACAGACTGGTGACTTGTCCAGGGTGTACCCCGCCTATCACCCAGTGACAGCTGGAATAGGTTCTAGGACTCCTGTGACCCTTAAGAGGAAAAGAGGTTAAAATAATGAATGGATGGATGTCACATGGAAGTTATTTAAATGTGTTGCAATGACGAAAGTGTTAAGAAAACTTTGAAACCAAGTTTTAAGTTGAACTCTGTTTCCTTCTCTTCTCATTTTCTTTCTCATTCTACACTGTGAGTTTAGAATTAACCATAATGATTAAGTATAGAGTGATCTGAACAAAATAAATATTTAGAAAGCCGTGGCAATGTACAACTTTGACCAGCTTCCATTAGTCTTGTTAGATAGCTATCACATGCACAGACACAGATTCTTCTACCTGCGACCCACTGACAAAGCATTACCTTAAACTGTGTCAAACCAGCGGGCAATTCACTAACAGCTGTATAGTAAATCAATCTTGACTCACCGCTTTGCTTCACTGTGAAAGGAACACAGACCTCAAAGGGTTAGATATTTTATGTCAAGTTTAAATAAATTATATTTTTAAACTGATTGACAGACTATTCAAACACAACCATAAAAAACCCACAGCCATCAACTGTGCTATAATACTGACATTGTTTTGGATTTTTGGTGCCCATGTTTATTTAGTAACCAGCTAACTCTCTGGCAATTACATTTTTTATATCTATAGTGAATCTGAAATGCTTCCAGATCTTATTTTTCAGCTCTTTGATATCATGACTATCTGTTCAGCACCACACTCTGGTTTTCCTATATTTACATGTACAAAGTGTAATGGCCATGACTTATCAGAAAATACCACATCGTTTTCATATGAGAAACACAAAAGTATACATATATTCTAGCGTCATATATATATAAAAGCAGTACTAGCAGCTCAAAGCTCAGTTTCAGGTAAATTCTTCTTCAGTTTAGTAAGTGATAAAATGAACTCAAGAGGTTGAGACAGTGGGTTAGGGACACTTTGTAAAAGATGTACTATTATAATGGTATGGTGTAATAGTAAATTAAGCCTCAGGTAAAACAATAAATAAATATAGTAAGGAGAAGAAAGTGAAAAATCTTTAAAAACATTACTTGTTGGCCAAAATTACAGTTGATTGAATATAAAATAGCTTCTCTCCTTGAGAGGTCAGATTAACTTAATTTATGGTCTCGGGCGTTGTTTTTGCAAGTCTTTCAGAAAATCATGTAAATTAATAAGTTACAGAAAGTGTTTTGACTCAAAACAAAATATACATATACGTAAATATAAAAGCAAATTACTCACTTGTGCAGCATCAATCAAATAACTGTGTTGCTTACTTCTCCATTTGCAATCTTCAGTTACAGAATTTGTATTGTTTTCACACTCCATACTCAGATTTTTTCTATCAGTGTGCAGATTCTTTAGAACAGCTTGTCAACAAATCAATAAAAATGCATTTTTAGAAAACAATTTTAACACTTTGCAGTCTGTTTCATACTTTTTATTTGATACCTGTAATTGTAACAGTCACAAATCAGGTATGCATTGTGTTATTTGCATAGATACTGTTACTGTACATATACTGTGTGACACCTACAACTAAATACGGCTGTTTAAAGGGGCTGTAAGGGTTGTTAATATCAAAGGTTTTTGTCTTTTGACTTTCTGACCTGAGAAAACTACAAAATCATGCATTCAAATGCATCCACTTGCACTGTAAAGTATGTTATTGTACAAACACTTCAGAGGATATTTGGTTAGATCTCTGTTTTAATTACCCTCTGCTGTGATTTACAATTTGTGAAAATTACAGGCTACTGAAGAGGACACAAATTAAATGAGTCTGTGCCAGAAACCCGATCATGTGGCTGCTGTTCTTTGGCTGCTGATAGACACTGACTGGCAGTGAGCTTTAAGAATGACATCTTCTGATGTGTGTACTCATTGGCAAAGAGAGTAAGCAAAACAGTCAGACTGAAAAAGAGAAAGACCAAGACACAGAGGGTTAGTAGCAGATTACACCATGCCAAGTACATTAACATATCCATCTGGTGTCTCATTTTTCCTCCACTCACTCTCACCCCACTGGCCCCTGTTGCCCCCATCGCTGAGCTTGACTGGGCCCTTCCAGGACAAGGTCATGTTGTTGGCGTATGTTATGAATCTGCCACCTGATCCCAAAGGTGCCTGTGGGGAACTGGCGCACCAGCAAGCTGGCAGGGTGGCAATAGTGACTCTATAGCGGCAAACTGTCAGGAAGCAAGGGTGGACTGTACAGTCAGGGTCACACATGCACACACAGACAAACACAATCTAGCACCTTGGTATAACTGGTATATATTGTTTTTTGTACATGGGTTTTCTTTTTTCACCCTCCAACTTGTAATTCTATTTGTTCTTATCATGTCACAAATTGTCACAAATTACCTAGATGTAAAGCAATCATTATTTTATGTATATTTGCATTGTTAGCATGCGTTCACAACTTGTGTGTGTTTTTTGCTGCAGGCGCTGGCAGTCCCTGCAGTCTCATAGACATGTTCTTCGTGGGTCAGTGATGCCCAAGTGTGCAGCACTATGCAGTGTGACCCCTACCATATATCTATGAGAAAGAAAGTGACAGGCAAATACCCATGTGGCTTAGCTGCAGTGGAATAAATCATCCAGCAGAAATATTGCAATAGTGAACAATGTTAAATAACAAGAATAGAATATAAACCAAAATAAGTGCGGATAAATACAATATTACAAATGTATTTATTGAGTTAACCCCTTGTAAGCTATATGTCTTAATCTGTCATAATGACCAGTAGGTAGCTCCTGTATATGCATTAAAAGCCATGGCAAATATTACATTTAGAGTAATGGAAACCATATAATCTTTTTTTTTCATTGCCATTATAAAAAGCATATCGAAACCATATAATTGAGAGTGAAAGGATTGTATTAATGGCTAGCTAATTGTACTTCAAACTGCTGTACATTTTGCATTACTGTGTGATATGAAAGTTAAAATGACATGAGAACTTTAAATTATTTTAAAATTCAGCATTTAGTGAACTGCTGCTGCTGCAGAAAGAGGAAAATTAACAGTGAGGTGTTAAAACAATCACTTTCTGAACCACTGTTTAATTTTTCAATCTGATCCATCAGTTTGGCATGATGTACACACACAGTTCCATATAGTGTACCCCTAGGAAAAAGAAAAAAAACATTAACATAAAATGTTAAAAATATCAAAGAAAGGAAGTTGCTCCAAAGATAATATCAATATCTCCATATTTCTTATGCAGATGATATTGTTGTATCAGTGCAAGTCAGTTTCCCGTAAAAACACATTTTAAAAATGAGAAGCAAGTGATCTTATCATGTCACAATTAAACCAAAAACCTGACATCATTGAAAAGGCACTATCTTGTTGGATATTGTACAAAATTATGTCATAAAAGTTCTTCTCAGGGTCTGGTAGTTGTATGCAGACATTTCTCTAAATGGACCTGCACATTCTATGCAATGGACCATACCTGATAATTATAAGTACTATAATTAGGATAATTAAATTGAATATCTCAAATATTGCATATGTGTTGAACAAAATAATTTGAGCAAACACAAAGGATATAGTATAATCTACCTAAAATTCTCACCTGGAGCAGCTTTACACCAGCAGCCTTACAAAAAACATCTGCTTTACTTGCATTGTTGTCCCACATTCTTTTTATTTGTCTCTCTGTCTGAGTATTTCTCTCTGTACCCTTTTTCTGTGAGTGGTGAGGTCAAAGGATACTCTTCATACATTCATTCATAGCAACCAGCTGGATGAAAGGCTTCAGAAATATCAGCTCTCTTAACTCTTAGCTTTCTCTCAAGCGAAGGGCTCTAGATGTTTCCCTCTTGTTTATTTTCTTATGTTTTATTCTACTTCATTCAAAGTACCATTAATAAAAAAAAACAATAATAAAAAAAAACATACATTAATTCTACTTATATACAAAAGTAAAAACAATTCACGTGTAAAATAGAGAATGGATAATTTCTCTGTTAATAGGCAAAATGCTCAATTCGATAAATATTGTGCTTTAACTGCTTAATGGGCTTAAGATCCTGTGTTTTAAATTCACTTTTTGGGGGCTTTTATTTAACAGTGGACGGTACAAACAAAGAGAAGAGAAGAAGAGAGAGCAGTATGGATAAATATTTTCAATACAAAAGAGATATTGCAAGAATTCTCTGTTGTCGATGACACGTGATCTTTGTTACTCCGTCTTTCCCTGAAAATGTATTTTAATTTTATATTGACTGTATATAGTGTTATATTTACACAAAATAATGCAACCTGGACAACAGTAATTTTTTTTTTCTATAGTTAAACAAATAATTTACTTGAAATAGTATTAGAAAAGATCTGTCAAAACAAACTTTTTTCTATTTCTGAACCATCTAATCACATTCACGAGGTGAACTTGGAGCAATACTCTGACTTAATTATTTATGTGGAAGCAGCAGATATAAATTCTATGACAGCAGGATTGTTAACTTAAAAAAATCAACAGCCATGACCAAGTGAGGTCATTGCCTGTTCAGCTGCCACAGTGACAGTTGCAGCAAAGAGGCTGAATCCCATTTAGAGTGATGGCTGCTTGACAGCTCTTCAACAACAACATACCTGCCTTCTCTTTTCCCTAAGAATCACATCCCCATATACAAAATCATTGTCATGAAGTAAAACAGTTTTATTTCATTTTATTTATCTGTTATCCACTATTTAAGTGTTAATGTCAATCCCTCTATCATCTACTGTACATTCTCTAAATATCAACCTCTGTAATGTCGGTAAAAGAAAACAATTGTGTTGTACTATACAGTGCTGTGAAAAAGCATGTACCCTTTTTCATATGTGTCAAACTAATTTTATTAATACCCAAAGAAATCCTGAGTAAATACAACATGCCGTTTTCATTTATACCAAGAAAAAAGCTGCCCCAACCTGACCCCAGTCGTGATTATTGTCAGATTTGTTGAATCAAGAACACATCATATTACAAACAAAGAAATAAAGAACTTCAGGACTTTTCAAGAACTTCGAAAACAGATAAGAAACAAACTAAAAAACATGTCAGTCTGGAAAGGTTTACAAAGGCATTTCTGAGGCTTTGGGACTCCTGCAAACCACAGTGAGAACCATTAACCACAAATGGAGATAAATTCAAACAGTGGTGAACTTTCCCAGTAGTTGGTCAGCCTACTAAAATTACTCATAAAAGTTCATAAAAGAAACCGGAAGAATTGCAGGCCTCACTCGACTCAGTTAAGGTCAGTGTACATGATTTAACAATAAGAGAGAGACTGGGCAAAAACGGCATCTATGGGAGAGTTCACAGGTAAAAACCACTGGGGACTGAAAAGAATGTAAAGGCTCGTCTCAGATTTTCTAAAAACATCCTGATTATTTCCAAGACTTTTGGCAAATATTCTGTGGACTGATGAGGCAAAAGCTGAACGTTTTGCAGAACAGTCCAACATGGTGGTGGTAGTGTGATGGTCTGGGGCTGCTTTGCAGCCTCAATTTAATTCACTTGATCTTTATTTGTATAGCACCAAATCATAACAAATGTCATCTCAAGGCACTTTACATAGCAAGGTTTAGCACCTTGCAAAATATAAGTATACACAGAACTATATAGAAAACCCAACACTCAAGACCTGGAAAACTTTATTCATCCATACCATCCATAATTGATGAAACTATTAATTCTGCACTCTACTAAAAAATCCTGAAGGAGAATGTCCAACCATCAGTTTGTGACCTCAAGCTCAAGCACACTTAGGTTATGCAGAAGGACAAAGATTTGAAACACACTAGCAAAATCTACCCGATTAGCAAACAAAATTAAGGTAAAGTTGCATGAGATTTTTCTGTCAAAATGGAAACTATTATTTGTCTCAGTTGACTTTACTTAAAAATGTGGTGCTGTTTATGAGTGCATAATAACTTTCATAAAATGTGAAGCTATATATATATGAGAAGCTGAATTCAGAGGAAAATAATTTTCTTTATCTTCACTGCAATACAGTGGTTGGTCACCAAGATTTTTTTTTATTTTTCTGGGCTCCAAAACATTGGTTATGATTCAGCTGATTGTATTAAGGGAAGTTGATTTTATAAGATTGCATATAAAGCATATTGTTGCGTTTGTTGTCTTAATTGATATACTGTACCACAATGGTCTTTTCTAATTTCTTATAGCTTTAAACTTTCAATTTAGTCTTTCCTCTGCATGTTCAAACTCATGTATTCCAACTCTGACTGTGTCAGGGAATAGGTCAGAGAATTTATATAATCAATCTCTTGGCCTTGACCTTATTTTAGTTGGCATTTAAATATTTATCTAACCCCTTTATTAAAACAATGATAGCAGTGAAGAATTTTTTGCGCGCAATTTAGGATTGCCTGCTTGGCAGACCCATGTGTGCGCGTTTGTGTGTGAAATGTTCTGTTCTCTGCTTTTAACAGTACACCATATTTGCATATAGATTTTTTGAGGTCTGTAAAGAGCTCACAACACATCACTGTTTCATAAACTCAAAAAAAATAATTATTTTCAGAATTGGTGCAGGTCAAAAATAATATTAACATTGCCTATGTCACAATATTTTAATATAGGACAAAAAAATATTTGACTATAAAATAAAATAGACCTACTGTATGCATTCTGTCCAGTTTGCAATACATTGGATTTTTAAGGGTGGCTGACGCCATATTTAAAGTAGCACACCCTTTTTTGTTTTCGTTTGACTTCTGAATATGAATTAAAAGTGATGATTGCATACTGTGTCAGTATAATTACACTCACAAAAGTGGTGTTCATAAAGGTTTGGAAATCCCTATGCTGTATGTTAGTGGAATCTACATTAAGGATTCATCAGAGAGAATAAATGTATATGGACAAGGTTTCCCCTTGCACAGTGCTAACACAGTCTTTGCAAAGACAAATTGTTCATATTCAAGCTGCCCCCTAATGTCATTTTCTAAATTCATTCTGACATCAGAGCTCAAAATGAAATGAGAGCCTGCTGGTTTCATCATTATTGTGTTATCATTCCCCCCTTTTCCCTCAGTTCTCCTCCACATTGGTGTGATTCGTTTCACCTCATCCTTAGACAGTGATTCACCTTCTCCCATGCCCACTGGGATCTTTTTATATCTAACCATACATTAAACATACTACCCCAGGTAGATGCAACAGTAGTGTCACAAACCTGCACTTTTATTCACCATCAGAGAAAACTAAATAGCCACCAAACATCCTGTGCCCTCAAGAAATACTGGCATTTCTGTTAAAATTAGCCAAAGAGTCTGTATGATAAAACAGAAAAACAGCTCAGCTCTACTGATCACTTGCTGTCAAGTGATCACAATATAATTAATTAATTACATATCTCTCAAGTCTATAATTAAGTACATATTTCACAGCATATGCTGTAAGTAAAAAGCTAATCAAAGTTAATTTTACTGTTACAGGTTTCTACAGTCATTTAGCCTGTTATTATAGTATTGCATATTTTTCAGTCCAGGTTTTACTGCTGATATGTCGGGAAGGCAGGGGGAGCACTACTTGCCTATTTTGCATAGGCTTCCTCCTTGTGCTTGACATTCACCTCGTAAGTTCCAATTATAAGTAACTAATTAATATTTTCTTTAGCAGAAATGCTAACTGTAGTAGTAGAACTCAACATAAAACAATGATGAATAATAGACCTAATTATGCAGTGTTCATAGTCACTAATGAATCTTACGATTGGGAGAGAAAATTGGAAAATGTCATTTTGGTCAAAGCCACACAATGAAAAACGTAGTTTAAAAATATATTATAACACTTCTCCTACTTAGAGATACAGTAGATTAGCAGATTGGCTTTCATGTCTGTGTTTTACGTAGTTACAGAGTTGAAGCAATTAGGTAGCTAAAGAGTGTTTAGTTAGTGTTAGTGTTTAGTTTAGTTGAGTTAAGTTAACCTAAATCTTTTTAAAGTATGCTTGGTAGCATTTTGAGAGCTCACTAATAATAATGGTATATGTTGGTTGTTTTAGTCAATTTGAAAAGAACAAACAAATGAGGTTTCACACATGTAGTCTACTAACGTCCCACAGTCCCCACGGCATATAACTAAAGAATACAGATTAAATAAAACAAGTTTTAGTTGTTGAAGTTATAATTGAAAATAAATGAGACGCTCTAAAACTTAACAATCAAGCAGACATAACTGAACCTCTCTGATTAGTCAGAAGGGCAAGTTTCACTACCTCCAACCACCACCTTTGTGAGTCGCTTCATGTTAATAAATGTAGCTTCATTTATTCAAAAAATATGTTTGCACAGAACATGATAATTAGATTTGCTTCAAAAATGTAATTGAGGTTGAAGTTTAGTTGTATAAGAACATTTTTTAAAACATTTTTAGAAGACAGGATTGCATTCAGAGAGAGACAAGAATAAATTCCTCTTGTCACACAATGGGCACAAATCCACAATGAGAGATGGCACCAACAGGAAGTAAATCACCTAGCACGCACACAGATGTACACACTCACTAAAGAAAGAAAACATACAAGAGGTTTAGGGAACTTCTGTAGGATGTTCAATCTCATTGGAAGTGTTTCCTCCTGAATAACACTGCATCAGGATGAATCACTAGAACTGTGTGTGTGTGTTGACAGCTTCCTTTGGGTGCGACTGTGTGTCTGTCTTGTCAGAGTAAACAGCACTGAGAAGTGCCAGTTGGTGAAAAATGGATGCCACCTTTCTTCACTCTCTTCCTATTGATTTAATCTTCAGCCCTCTGCCACCCGTCGACGTATATATCTTTACAAAACATATGTGAGGACAATTCCATCACTTAAGTTTTGCTTGCATGACTCTGTGAAATAAGCATAAATAACCATGACTGGAGGTCAAAATATTTGGGGGGAGGGCAGTAATTCTCTTGACTAGTGAGAAGACAGTTAACCGCCCTGCATACCGAACTGCAACACTGCTCATGTCCTGTTTAGTGCTCTCTCTTCTACTGTGAATGAGATTTTTTTTCCTACCACTTTTATGCTGAAGAATAATTCTTCTCATAGTCTTTACTTAGAAATGTACACTAAGACATCAAGCAGAAATCAGTAACTTTTGCAATTACTGCAGTGACAAAATACAGGCAGGAAAGATGGAAAGTTAACATGCAAACTTTATTTCATAATTGGATGCAAAACATTACAACTCCCCTACGCCATCACATTCAGTTCATGCACTTTGTTAGTGCATAAAAATACAAACATAATTTAAAACCTGGTCTATTCCAGAATGTAAAATCACACACAATTTTGGAACCATGCCAGTAACAACAGTATTTTCCTGAAATTCAGAAAAGCTTTTTTTTCCTTTGATGTTCCTTACATGTAAAATATCTATGGGCATGGTAAGAACATAGGCCCTATCCCCTCTGATTGAAAAGCAACCCTCATCTGTAGCTGCAATTATAACAGAGACTGTCTGAAGCCTCTGGATTTTCTCTGGCGACAGGCTTACCTGAAATGCAGCTTCCACAACTGGCATCTCCCTGGGTGTCGCATCCGGGTTTGTTGCAATTACAAACCTCAGTGAGTTGTTCTCATCATGTCCACTTGGGAGGGCAGTGAATGAGAGCAGCCAAGTAGAAAAGTAAAATAAAAGTTTGTTCCTTCCTCAAGCCTGCCGCCACTTCCCACAGTGCACACTTCCATCCCCTCCCCCACTCAATCTCATTGTGCTGGCAAATTAAAATTCACTGATTGCCAAGCCATCCATTCTCCCTTCAGTGCTTAATTGTCTCAAAAATTGCGGAGATTACTGGGCACAATTTATGTACAAATAAGAATCTGTCAGAAACCTTGCAGTGTATAGCATGGCACACACACATAGATTCGATCATTTTGGGGGCTATTGGCAGTGGTCGATCTGAGATACGTCATATCAAAACCTTTATCCTGTTTCAGTTCCTCTACTCTCTGTGTACATCACTTTAAACTATTTCTGTTCCCTGGACAAGGTCAGGTCATATTGCATCACAATGAACACCACTTACAACGTTAGCTGTTTTTAAGTAGATTAGATATTGGTATTCATGTTACCATGTGATGCCATGACTTTGTTTACATACAGCATTAATACTAACTACATTTAATATTGAGTGCCAACCTCTTTGAATAAGATGCAAAGTTATAACTCATACTGTACATTTACCACTCATCGTTTAGCAATCAACATGTGTTCATAGCTGTGTGAAGTACATTATTTATTAGTTACAGGATTTTATAAATGGAGTACCTTGTTGCCAAACAGATCACACTTTTTTAGGTCAACACAAGGTGAAACTCTCTATTTCTTACAATTATTTAGCAACATTGCTCTGCATTCAACAGTTCAGTTGTTTTTACTCTAATAAAGTGGCACAAAGAAATCTGGGCTTCTTTACGCTACTGCTTATGATGCGTCTGAAAAAGTGATAAAACTGCTTTAAAATTTTGCTTCAACTGCTTCAGCTTCAGCTTCTCAGCATAGCAATGACAACACCTTGAGTGAAACTGATGGGTCACGACTAATCTTGTATCTGCCGTGGTGTGCTTTTCTTTTACTCCTTTAAAAAATGTTTAGATTGTCAGCAGGCATTTCTAAATGTAATTGCAAAAAGCACTTTGTGTTTCTTAACCCAACTTCATGTGCCAGCACAGGCCACCCTGCTGACTGCTATTTCTTGTGTGCAAGAACACTGCCGCACTCCACTAATCGCCCTGAACCAGCCTTGGGTCGAAATCTGGCTCCTATCAAAACGTGTTTCCCTGCACATTAACTTGTGTTTCTTGTAGGACCCCCTCGGTGGTTGGGGTTAAGACAAGGTTAGGCTTCAGGTTAATGTAAAAGAAGACTATATTGGTGCGGGGACAGACTTCAACACAACTCTGGATAAAGTGCACAATGAGACACAAATGGCAGCGCTCCCTGTGCTAGCACATGTGTGCCGGCGCATGAAAATGTGTTCACAAATGAGTACTATTTGCAACAGCGTTTATTCATGCCTGTTAGCGATATAAAATGAGATTAAAACTGGTATAAAACACCAAATGGTGGGGAAAAGAAGACGAATCGTGACCTCTTTAGCTTGCCATAAAAAGGGATATTTGTACAGGTAAGATAACACACTGGCTATGTGTACTGTGACAATCACTTTGTTTCATTTAAATCGTGTGGAAGTCAAATGAAAACTGTTTTCTCTATGCACTCTCTTTGTCTTTTTTAAATTCCCTGTCAGTTTGACATGCGTGATTTACTGCCTGTTTCCATTTCCTCCACAACACACACACACACACACACACACACGCATATGCAGGTGTATCTCCATGTGAGCTCATATCTGAAGATAAGCCAGCATTTGTGTGCACATGTGCAGGTGTGTGCTGAAATCGCATGTTCTCTCCTGGGAGGGAGCCAAATGAGGCACTGTGATTATAGCCTTACCAGTGTAATCTTACCTCTTAGACTCCTGCCACTCAACCTCCCATCTTCCAACCCCTCCTCCTTCATCCACTTCTCTTTTCATTCCAGCCGATTCAAGCTAAATCCAATTTGTTATGGTTTCAAATAAGGACTCGTTTTTCTGTCCTCTTGCCACTTCAAACAAAGTGGCTTCTGTTCTTTCCAATTTGAAATATTTTTTCCCCATCTTGCTTTCTGCTCAAGTCCATTCTTGCAGTGATGCACATTTGGCAGTGTAGAGTGTAGCTGTGTAGCACAAGATGCAGAAACTGAAAGCTTTTCACAGCTACACATAGATGTTCTTTGTAGATTGGGGACATTATTGTCAATTTGTGTCAGACTGAACTGCCCAATTTGCTCTTGTAGTGAGGCAAATTCAGCCCGCATAATTTACTGTATCTAAATGTACAGTATATGCATGTGAGGGTCTCTTTATTTGTTGTAGGACTCAATATTATTAAGGTACAGTTGGTAGGGCATTCTGCAGTTGTTCATGAACCCCAGGGTTGGTGAGGGTTCCCGACTGCCCCCGCTTCCTTGCCAAATGTCTGGGCTATCCGCAAGAATTTCCCCAAGGGGATTAATAAAGTATCAGTTATTATTATCATTGTATTGATTTTTGAATGCCAATACAGATAATCACAGATTAATGTGCAGGTAATACACTTCTCTTTTTAGTTTTAGTCACTTTTACTGTACTTGACTATTTGCATTTCCAAGAAAAGATTAATAGAAGCCATTTTTACTGACAAATGAATATATTAATCTTATTCAAGTATGAGTGTTTTGGAAGGAATCTATACTTTTTACTGAAAATGGGACAAATATCCCCTAGAAATGAATTTTGTAGATTAATCACATGGAACCTTCATCTGAATATCTAAGAATGACAGGGAAAAATATATTGTCCCTGTGTTAGGGCAGATAATCCTTAATTAAAATAGAGACATAGAGGAAGAGGATAGGTTTTTTTTTTATTGTTCAGTGAATGTTTTGAATAAAATGTGTTACTCCAACATTCCTCGCTCCTATGGGTCCTGTTTTTAATTGAAAACCTGCCTCTGGGTTATGGATGCTGCTGTTATTGCATCACCAACCGTTTGGCAATAACAGGGACTTTTCCAAAGTCTAGCTGTTGATTGATGGGAATTATAACCATTAAAAGAACAATGCAGCAGTAATGATTATGATACAAATAATACAAAAATTTCTAATGGGGTCTTGATGGTGGTAGTGATGATAGTGAGGATGATGATGAAGACAGATGGTTATGTTGAACAGCAGTTACACTCACGTGTATAGGTTGGCAGTGCACACTGGTGCCTGTAGGTATGTGTATAACGATCTCAATAGAAAATGTTTGTGTGTGCGTCTTTGTGTGCGTTGCAGGGGATGATGTATCTAGAGGAGCGCCGGCTGGTCCACAGGGATCTGGCAGCCCGAAATGTCCTGGTCAAATCTCCAAACCACATCAAGATTACAGACTTTGGCCTGGCTCGCCTGCTGGACGTTAATGAGAAGGAATATAATGCTGATGGAGGAAAGGTAAATAATCAAATTACTGTCATACAAATAATCACACAAATGTATAATGTATTCATCTGAGGTTTTTGATAATAGTGTTATATTCATATATAACAATATTATATAACATCTAATACTAATACATTTCAATACAACTAATAACTAATTATATTATTTATTAGTGGTATTGAGTGTTGTGATGGTATAGGTGTGGTTATATTGTACTGGCTGAAATCTGCTTTGATTATATGCTGATTGATGGGTTTTAGAGATCACCAAGATACTTTGGCAGGAGTAAGTATATGTTTCTTGCATGGAGCTCTGGTAATATGAAATGATGAAAAACATTAGTAAATCAATGTAAGTACTAATACCCACATGCACTAACCCAGCTGATTCTTAGTAGCACATGCTATAGAGCTAATTTATGGACACCTGGTTTATTTATTTATTTTTTTACTGAGTTCAATACCTCATTCCAGTTTAATGCAGATCATATTTTTATTGATTTGAAAATGATGTCTTTCTTAAACATCGCTGCCTTATAAAGTTAATAAAAATACCTTGATTCATTTGAATAGCTGCACTTGAGTATTTACTTGCCCTGCTGTACAATATTATTAAATCACGATTTTGGACCATACTATTGACATGCTGTTAAAGACAACAATAGGCATTTGCATAAATTAGGGTTTTATATCCTAAGGGAGGAATTTAGCTCATTACAAAGGACAGTTTTAGTGGAGCCAGTGAGATACTATTCTGCTCTATTGGACCGTTTTATTTATTTACTTTTGGGGAATAAAGATCTCAATACCCTATAAACATAGTAAACAAATACTTCCTTTGGGCTCACTGTACATGGGCTTCTGGCCTCTTCTAATCTCTGTTCATCCTTTTTCTGTTTTTGTATTCAAAACATCTCTTCTCAAGAATATTTTTTCATCCTCCCTCCCCCTTTCCAGTGTGTCCATCATGGTTTGTGTAAATACCGAGCATTGTGGTATTATCCCTCAGATAAGTGAAAGACAAACACACTCTAACCTTCTACATCCCCCTCCTCTTATTCTCCATCAGTGTAATCATAATACTGGCCTTCTAATCTAATCCCTGTATTATGCTGGATCCTGCGCTGCCCTGTCACTTACCCTATGTTGTTTGTCAAACCTTGTTTTGCTTTATTCTGCCATATCTTTCTTCTCTCTAACATGGTTTACACAAAACAGCCGGTTCAGACAACACAATTCACCTCATATAATCCAAATTTAATCTGAACCTAGAACTTGCAATTTAATTTGAGGATATTAAGAAAGTATTAGTTTTGTCAGATTTTTGAATTGTGAATTAATCACAATTAATCGCGTTCTTCTTCCTGGTAGATGCCTATCAAATGGATGGCACTGGAGTGCATCCATTACAGGAAGTTTACACATCAGAGTGATGTTTGGAGTTATGGTAAGTTTCAAAATGTCATTTTATGAATATAACAGATAGTTGATTTGACAAGTGTTATTTTAATTTCATTTTAATTGGATTGCATTACATTCATTTAGCACAAACTACAGTCAAAGGTGTTTTGTGCATGCCTTCTAAATAAATGAGTATTAGTAGAGTATATAAAGGGCAAAGGCACAAATACATAAATGCAGTATATGTTAAATTCTTATGGCCTGAAGAGAACAAAAGAATTCCACACTCTTCACCACTTGTACCCACTTTGTTTTGTAGTCCTCAGACTTTGTTAGACAAGCTGAAACAGCAAAACACTGGATGCCTTAATAAAAGTAATACCACACCATTGGTCCTGCACATTGCACAACTGTTTTTGGTGTTATGTGAGGATGAGAGTCCACTCTGGTAAAAGACAGTGTCTCCCCTACGTTACGCAAGATTTTGGTTTTGAAGCACTACATGGCGCTGTCCTATTTCTCACTCTTAGTCAAATCTGCTTACAGAGTCATAAAAGACTCCAATGAACATTTTGTGTACAGTAAATTCTAGTTGCTAAATGGGGAAGAAATTCAAACTGTAGAGGGTTTTATTTTACTGTGTGCATTTACTCTGTTTGCCACTCATTAGCTCATTTACATTAGCACGATTATGGCTGAAGAGTGCTGAAAGTTCAGATTGGCTGATGACTTTCAAGACTGTGATTAGTTTCACTTCTCTGTTCAAATTATCTTTTATTTACCCTTTGTTTTCTTGCTGCCTCTTTCTCTTGCAGTTCTTTTCTCTCCTGTCTCTTTATCGTATCCATTCAGATTTCTTCTGGGTTTTTTTCTCCCACATTATTTTGTTTTTTATCTTTTATTTTTTTTCTTTCTATGCTTTTTGTTCTTCTTTTTTCTTCTTCTTTCTCATTGCATCTCTCGTCTCTTCTACACTCTGTATACCTGTATAATCCTCCCTTCCAAACACTTTACTGTAACCTTGTCTACTCCTTACACGTTTACACTAATTTCTCTCTTGTTAGGGGTAACTATCTGGGAGCTGATGACGTTTGGAGGAAAACCATATGACGGGATTTCCACCAGAGATATCCCAGACCTACTAGAGAAAGGAGAGCGTCTTCCTCAGCCACCCATCTGCACTATAGATGTCTACATGGTTATGGTCAAATGTAGGTAGAAATTAAGTGGAACCCCTTTCATCATAATACATTAATTGATTGCAACAGTGCCATAAACACTAGCCATAACAATTAGTATTGTTAAATGTCAACCAATATAAGCTTGAAGGTATTTATTGCAGATTTTCTGTATACAGTAATATTGGCATATCTAAGATTTGTATAGTTAGTTCAAAAGTTCTGAAATAAAACAATTAAGATGTGATCAAATTGTACACTTTCAGCTTTATTTTGAGGGGTTTC
Organism: Ctenopoma multispine; assembly: GCA_034779795.1. NCBI lineage: Eukaryota > Metazoa > Chordata > Actinopteri > Anabantiformes > Anabantidae > Ctenopoma > Ctenopoma multispine. The sequence goes on from JAUYWH010000013.1 coordinate 13,867,658, forward strand.
ACAAAAATATGGCATTTACCATTTAGAACTTATATCCATTTTAAGCAGAGTGCCACCATTTTCAGAGGCTCAGAGGTATTTGAACAATTGACTGACAAGAATGAATGAACCAGGTGTGGTCCATTCCCTGGTCTGAAGTTGATATCTGGTACTGAGCCATTAAGCATTTGTTTGACTAAAGCTACCAGTGTGAAGTCCAAGGAAATCTCTGCAAGTGAAGGAGGCTGTCATTAGGTTGAAAAAACAACAACAAAAGAGAGATAGCAAAAATCTTAGATGTGTCCAAATCAAATCAGTTTGGTACATTCTTAAACATAAAAAAAGCACTGGTGCACATGCACAGGATTTTGGCTCAACAACATCATGTTGTCTTAATACATTTGAGGCCCTGAAAATTGAGGTACTCTGCTTAAAATGGCTGTAATACTCAGTGCCTATACCACCAATACTGTGGTGATGTATACCAGCAAAATTATACAAATGTTGTCATTGTCCAAATACGTCTTAAATTAACATTATTTCAAGTTTTTGTGTCCATCAGCTGTATTTCAAACAGAAGAAAAGAAAGCACATTACAACAATGAGGAGAAGGCCGAAGCCTTTTTAGTCGAAGCAGACAAAAATAATTATACTTTTAGTGAGTGGTTTCTGAAATGCCACAACAGTTGTTTTGCAAAAGAGGTTTTGGTTGGTGTCAAAGATTAATGTTTTTAAAGCAGAAATATTACAATTCCAAAATTCATCCGAGCTGTTATGTTTTAGCTTTTTCTTCCATTTGTTATTCTTACAATATAAAGGGCATTGAAACATCTCTCTGCCAATGAGAAACAAAAGTCTAAGAGAACTGACAGTGTAGAACATGATTTAGGAACTCAGTTTTCTGGCTGGCTGTGACCTCCATCACCATCATGTTGGTTGGTCATTGCTATCATGCCATTAGGAACTGGGGTCACAGGTGGCAATGTAACCTCTGTCCACTACTGCCAGAACAAAAGCATGGTGCCAGCGCCACCTCAACCTTGTCCTCTGTTTTCCAAGCTGCAGCCTCTAGCCATCACTGTCACCTTGGCTCTTATGGACACCATGAACCTGCGCCAACCTGGCAAGCAGATACACATGCACAGCAGGGACGGGTCACTGTCATATGCCTTGTACCTGACTTTCTTTTGCAAGACTTCACAAAAAGAAGTCGTCCAAACACACACAGTGCACATGTGTGGTGAAAATGCACTTCCTCATATTCAGTTCACGTTAATACAATGGGATTTACTGGCAAGAGCCAAACACCATCTTGGTGCTAAACTATGTGCCAAGATAAAACATGATCATTTTTGCATATGATATCTGTTGTATCTGTACATACTGTATGCGTATGCTAAACCCACATCTTTCTCTTTCTTCTTCATCTACAGTTTTATTTCCCTGGACACCTAGACAGGCTTTACTCAAGGCCAGATCACATGATTGCTTTGGCATTGTAACCATGTGTTCACAGAAAATTGGCAGAGGAGCACATTACTCCATATGGCCATTCTAGTGATGAAACAGTATTTATCTTTAGATTGCAAAACTTGATTACAATAAATTGGATTGCAATTTTCAGACCAATTCAAAATATCTGTCAGAATGTAAATGTAATGATAAAATGCAGGACCAGCTTTTGAATGTCAGTTGTAAATTCTTCACTAATGCAATCTTGGCTGTGGAGATACTGTAGATACTTAATAATATTATTGTTTAATTTGTTTAAATCTGCAGTAAATATAGCTTGATGTACTGTACCAACATTTTTTGCTGAAAATAAATTAGCGGACTGGGTTTAAAAGGTAGACTTGTTGAAACCTTCTCCGCAGCTCTCAATGTCGTTCAAACAGGATCTTTCATGTTAAATTAAATTAATTCACACTGCAGCTACATGTGCACATACTTATATATATACTATTTAGAGCTCAAGGAATTCCAATTATTATTAATATTTTTATGTAAACGGCACAAAAATGAGCATGGCACACGTTAGACGTGATCTGTGTAGGCAGAACCCTTGACACCAAAGTGAAAAATACTGAATTGCTTTGCCTGATCACCACTGACGTGTATCCTACATACAGCACCTCTTTCCACCCACTTAAATGCAGTGAAGTTCACAGACAGTCAGGAAATAAATTCATCTTGATAGGTGTACATGAGAGTTTTGCCTATTGCTACTACACATAGTGTAGGGAACCTTGCACATTAATGGGGTCTGTTTTGAGTTTGGAAAATATTAACTATGCACAGGTTTAAATACATTTCTAAGTATATAGAACCTCATATTGGTCAGATACTAACATGCCACATTAACAACACATTTTTCAGGTTGGATGATTGATGCAGACAGCCGACCCAAGTTCAAAGAGCTGGCTGCAGAATTTACGCGAATGGCACGTGACCCCCAGAGATACCTGGTCATTCAGGTAAGTAAATCTCCCCTACAAGATCTGGGGATCTATTTATTACATGTCTTTTGAACCCTGCTCTATTTGTCTACAAAGCAGAACTGGTGCAGTTACCTCTCAAGTAAAAAACAGAACCCTCTGTGCTTTCTTTATATTATTTATGCCAGTTTATACTTCACTGATAGATAGCATGTTTATTGATTACAAATTATTACTACTCTCCTGATTCCCTGGTGAGATTATTCACTGAATACTTATTGCATTTCTTGTGTTTTACCCTAAATGATGATGGTAGGCTTACATTAGTCAAATAATAAGAGTAAAGCTAATTTTTCACAGTCAAGTCAAAGTGGTAATGACCCCTAGGGGGCTCCATACCTTTGCTTTTCATGTTTCACCTTTCATTTTTGTAATATTTCCAAAATGACTTGAATGCTAAGAATAAGGCATGTGTATTATTAGTGACTGCTATGGTACATTACTAAAGTGAAACAGTTCTCGGCTTTGATTATGATTGATTTGTCTTTTATACTGAACTGTATACTGTATTTTATCTAATCATTTGTTGGAGATACATTTTCACTTTCCAAAGAGATTAACAAGTTTGTGCACCTAAATATTTTTCTCAGGGTGATGACCGCATGAAGCTGCCCAGTCCTAATGACAGCAAGTTCTTCCAGAGCCTCCTGGATGAGGAGGAGCTGGAGGACCTGATGGATGCCGAGGAGTACCTTGTGCCTCACTCATTCAGCATTCCACCACTGGCATACACTCCCCGCACACGCATGGACTCCAACAAGGTATTTTCTTCTAGGAATGTCCTTACTTTTTTCTTTAAAGCAGATGACAGTTTGACAGATTGGAAGCCACAGAGTAGGTATAAACTGTTATACTGGACACAAAATGTAATGAACAATAAAATAAACTGTACATCTCCAGTCCTATTAGTGGTCGATTGTCTGAACTAATGGCTTCTGATCTGTTTTCACTGAAACATCTAATTAGTTTGCAACCAGATGGCACTGGCGATATCAGCAGTGCAGTCCTTAAATGACTGGCTCTTCCTAACACATAAAATCACTCTCCAAATAGACCATCACAATGTTGGATTTAATGTTCCTTTTAAAGATCTGAGCTCTGGTTAGCCAGCTGCTTGAACTCTTTTGCTATGCATGTGTTTTTTGTATTAACACTTTGTTGGTGGGCAATGACAGGCTGTTGTGTTACATGTGTAGCCCATTGGAAAGTGATAAAGATTATACCTTTACATTTTGCTGCTGCTGCTTTGATGTTATGTATCACATACTTCACATAAACAAAAGTGGCATCCATAAAGCTGGGAGCTATGGTAGCAACAGGTGATGCCAATTACCTTGAAACCTATGCATCGCACTGGCTGTCTGTGTGCCGTGATAAGCCAAAAAGAAAAAAAGACAAATGACTAAATGTGTTAAACTATCACTAAATGTACTTCTTTGTGGCAGCATGAGATGCATAGGGATGTAAGTCAACCACAATCGTGAGTCAGGCACATCAAAATTGAATGGTTAGTGAGATGAAATAGAATATTAAACCAAAAGTCTGCATAGGCAGGAGGATCAAGTGGTTGGATGCTAAAGGGTACCTTTAGCTTCTTCAGGACTTACAAATCGCCAGTATTTTGTCGCTGTGGAATGAGAATATTACAGCATTTCAACAGCATCTGTAAGTCATTCAAGTAGGTGCAATCACTCATCCAGGCCACGCCACCTCTATAATCCTATATTAAAATATTGAAGATGATTAGACACAAAAAATCTGACTGATCACAAAAAATATATATTTCATGATTAGAATCACTCTCAGTGCAAACATAACGACTGCTCTGAACCTAGTATTATTTAAAATTTTCTTTAAAAAATATTCTGAATTTGGTTATTTATCATTATTTATTTACTTCTGGAAAACCTGTGGAATTTAATTGCTTATCTTTTTAATTTACATGAACTCTTGATTAAAATTTCTCATTACATTTCCCTTTTCAGTGTAGCAGGGCGACTTCCACCGAACCATAATGGAAAAGTCAATATAAAGTCAACGTAGTCATTCAGATGGTTTCTAAATAGATGTGGGGATGACCTTTGTCAGCATGAACTACAGGACATTTCTGTTTTAGCAAAAAAGAGCTCTTGAAACTCTACTCACACATTTCTCAGTTTCACTCTCATCTTCCTTTGACTCTACTTTTAAATATGAGTTTTACAGTCAGATTCCCTTAGTTCTTCAGCTGTTCAAATGTCCATCAGCTTTTTATTCTATTTTTTACATTATTACAAAACCAGTTAAACAGTCAGGCAAAACAGCCATTTTGTATTCCCCGTGTTTGTGTTTGTGAATAAAAGCAGCTGAATATCAATAAGTATGCTATGGGGGAAAAAAAAACTAAAACTGAGTTCACAGGTTATTAAATTGAGCATTCGGATTACTAAACTGTGCGCATGGATTACAAAATGGAATTTACGCACTAATATGATGTGCACACAGATTGTTAAACTGAGCAATCTGTGCGTACGTATTACTTAATTTGTGCTCTTCATTTATTGCCTTTTGTTTTAGGTGTCAGACAACAGCTTTCAAGTTTAGTCTGTCTTGCAGCTTAAATAAAGCCACAAAACCACTGTCATTTTTAGGTTAACTGTATTCTGTTCATTGGACAGCATCTAAATGTCTAGTTTTTATACACTTTACATCTCCATAAACATTACTGAGAGCATAAAAATCACAGTATTTTACACCGCAACTCAAATTGCAAGTTCTATACAATACATTTAATCTCATCATGTTGTAGCCAAAAGCTGACATCTGACTGTCATTAATAAGAACCATGTTGGGAATGTATAATTCAGACAGATGCATATAATCCCCTACAAAAAAAACAAAATTGTTTGCTGACATGCATAAAGCAGACAGTTGTTAGCAGATGCAGACACTTCACCCATTACATTTCTCAGGTTTTCAGGCTGTTTTTATGCATGGTGACAATGTCCAAAAAAAACCCACACACAGACACCCCTGAAGTTTATTTGCTCACTCACTCTCCCCCCCTTGCAGCTTAAAGAAAGCCACAAAGCACATATGGTGTTGAGCAACTGCTTTTTCAGGACTCAGAACAATGTCTAAACATCAGGCTTTTATACAATTTACATCTTAAAATAGGTCCATGATCAATACTAGGCTACAGGATGGTCAGGATATAATGGTAAATGACTTTGTAACTTGGCTCCATGTGTCCAGTAATTACACGTTGCATTGTGGGACATTCAGTAAATGGTTTACGATGGATCTTTATGTTGTAAAAAAGTACAATGCTATATAAACTAGTTGTCTAACCTCAAAATAATTTTGAGGTTAGAGTGAGCCAACCAACTTTAGGGATGTCTGTTCATGTCACTGCGTGTAAAAACGTCCTGAAAGCCTGAGAGTCTGCTTTCTGCTTCTTTCTGTAGACAGATTACTTAATTTGTACTCGTAATTTAGTAATCTGTGCACTCAATATACTAATATGGGTGCACAATTTAGGTTTTTTTTTTTTTTACCCTCATGGCACCTCCTGGGCTCCGGTAAATGAAAGACATGGCTCCTTTTCCAGCTCTGTTCTGTGTATTTCAGCGGGTGAAAGATTATTTATTTGCATAACATTTGTAAAGTTATACCCTACTGTTTTTATGGGTATTTCTTATTATTCTGGATACTTAATTAATGTGATTAATTCCTTACAGTTACATCCACATAAATCATGTAGATGACTGTAATGAACTCAATTATGGTTGCAAACAAAATGCAAGATTTACACATAAATACAATCACCATTTGCATAGTTGTAAAACATAACTGAAAGAGCTTTTTCTAAACTCACATACACATCAACACACTTGTAATTGTCATTATTAATGTCCATCCTATTGCTTGTCAGGAGAGTTCAGAGTTGTATTTCTTATGACCATGAGAACAGTTCAGTTTAACAAATACACTGGGCTTAGTCACAAGATCATTTTGCTGTCATTGAAAAAATTTGACTGGGACATTTACTCTTCAGAATGAGGGTTTACTTTCTCACAGTTTACCTGGTCTTCACAATGATTTAATTAAGTCTATGACAATCCTCGTGGCAAGACGGTCAAGAAAAATAAGCTGTGAACTTGGTGGTTCATCTTAATGACTTCAAATATGAATAGAGGAAATTATTAGAAGTAATGTAACTTTTTCCATCTGTGTTCGGGTTAGGGGTTGTATTTTCTGTACGGATAGTGAGTCAAAAGAGAAGGGAGGAGGAGGATTTGTAAAAGAGGACAGAGAGATGGTGATTTGGTTGATAAACTGTAGTTACAGGGGAATGAGAGAACAGTGGGAGCTCTCTAGCTTAGACTAATACCTCCAGACCTAAAGTACAGACCACTGTATGAGACAGTGACAAGAACTCAACAGCGAGACACAGCGAAAAGGTGTGAGTTAATTAAACACAGAAAACAAGCATGTCTCTCAAAAACTCTTAGTTTTGGGATTCCTGTGATATCTCGTAATACTGATGTGTCATGTAGCATACAACCAGTGTTTGGCCTGGATATGCCAGTAGTCAAACTTTGTTTTGAAGCTGCTATTTGCTGATATTTTGCTTTCTTGCCCTGGTATATTTTGATAATTTTACTGCCAAAAACTCCACAAAATAGCCAGTAGCTCCACTGAGTAACTGTCCTATTTTTTACTTGTAATAAAATTCTGTTTGTGTTTGACTCTTAATACAGGCCTGAGTAACCATTTTCCTGTGGACAAAAGTCATAAATCACTGGGAGAAGTGAATTGGGATACATGCTACATGTACATCCTATATTTACCATTCTTTGAAAATGTGTGTTTTAGGATATAATAGTGTAGGTGTATATTAAATTACATATCTTATGTATGATTACGGATCTCCTAGAAACAAGGAATCAGATGAGACATGCAAACAGAAAACACACTGTTTTTATAGTATTAAATAATACCTTTTAATTACCTTTTGCAGGATAAATCAAGTAAAGCTAACTCTGAGATTCTAAAAAACATGTTTTGTTATGAACATAGACACAAATTCAAACAGCAGGGCAGGACTGATATGGCTACTTTAAGACTTTGCTGCATGGAGCTTTTTAATTAAAACCTTTTAATTAAATTGTCTTTAGCAGTCATGCTGCTGTATCATTGTTTGGCACTGCTGTTTGTCTTCCCTGCCTGTAACATTAAAATATTTTAGATGAACAACTTGAATTCCACATTTTATAATTCACATATACATTATTATGGTAGTTATTCATTATTTATTATTTGTTATTTGCTTCATATTATTTATTTGCATTTATGTATTTACTAGTTTGCATGCTTCTTCTCTTTCTACACAGAACCAGTTCAGCTACCACGATCCTAGTTTCAGCATGGAGGACATGCTGGCCACTCTCCCCAGAGTGGTCTCTGTTCCACCTGTGTCAGGAAGCTGCCTCCCTCCACAAGATCTGGCATCAGGGAGCCAAATTGCTGGTGGATTTAGCCGTGGCAACCAGGATGACCCTCGTTGCAATGGCACTTTGAGGAAGGCCTCCCCAAGATCAACCAGCCTTGGAGCAGGCTCAGTTCTCACTGTAGGACATGGTAAAGCAGCATGTTCTCCAAAAGTTCCTCACAAAGTATGAGTGTGTCCTAATTTAACCCAGGAGGTGAGCAGAAGACAGTTTGAGATACATTGCTAAAAAGTGAAGCAGTATTCTGATTAAATCAAACTGAACCTCATATTGTATCTCCAAGGACAGAAGTTTCAGACGGAGCTCCAAGTTCTGTTCACACTGTGTTTGGCGTGCTTGTTCATGCTAGTGACATATGAACAAGAATGGCATATGAACAAGCATACATTCTGTATACATAACCTATGCAAGTTGGTAAATTGATAATATTATATGAGTTTTACTCTAAAACATATTTGCGATGCCTCCTTTCCAGATTTGTTCAGGCAGGTGAAGAAGAAATTAGGCCTTAAATAACTAAGCATTAATACATGTGTATTTATCACTGAGGCACATACAGTACACTACTGCAAGAGCTGTCAACAGATGGAAAACAAAAACAAAATGCAACTCAGGCCAATAAAACACCTCAAACCTATAGAAAAATAAAGTGATTAATGGTAATCATAGCACAGTCTACACAAAAGTGGGCTGCACCATAAATGTTTGTTTATTTGTGTAGAATTACCTCCTTTTAAAGGTTAGAAACTGCATACCACAACTCTATATTAGGATAATCCCATTTATGTGGAGAGGGTTTGTACAACTCGTAAGCCATAAATTATATTTACTTTATTTTTGCATCCCAAGGGGAAGACAGCAGTGGACAGCGTTACAGTGCCGATCCAACTGGTCTTTTAACAGAACGAGGAGCAAAAGGAGACAAGGACCAGGATGACTACATTTCTTCTATGAGAGACAAGAACAATTCAGGTTACTTTGCACTATGGAATATGCCCATAAAGCTAGCAAATATTTTGCTGAAGGGTAATACAACTGAATGTTTATTTACATATTGCACTTCAATATACAATACGCTAACCCAAAGGCTACTGAAATGCAGATGTCATAGTGTGTGTATTAGTAGTGCTGCAGTACAGGACTGTGCATTATCTTAACTCTTATGATATTCTTGTTGTTTCCAGACTATCTTAACCCTGTAGAGGAAAACCCTTTCGTCACGCGTCGAAGAAATGGTGATGCCCATGCAGTGGTTGATGGGGCAGGTTGCCACACCCTGCACATAGCTGGAGTTGCAGCTAACCCCAAGGATCAGTCCATCCATGGGGACGATGAGTATATCAATGAGCCACTATATCTGAATACCTTTCTTAACCCTGGGGACAAGAACGGATTGGCTGGCGCAGTTTCCATCTCTGGTCCTGGGTCCTCTGTTGCCCAGTCAGTATCTCAGACAGTCAACCCATCAACATCAAGCCACATCTTCTCATCCACTGGATATGTGGTACCTCCAGGCCACCTTCCCCACCCATCATATCCATCACACACCCTGCATCCAGGGCATTCAGGACACGCGCTGCACTCAGCCGTCACTAGCAGCACCATCATGTTTGATAAGAAAGGCAAGAAGGCGACTTTTGACAATCCAGAATACTGGCAGCACAGTCTCCCCCCAAAGTCCTCAATGCACAACCCAGAGTACCTGCAGGACTGCAGCACACGCTTCTTCTACCGGCAGAATGGACGCATTCGCCCTGCTGTGGCTGAAAATCAGGAATATTTGTCTGAGGCTGCTATGAAAGCAGGCAATGTGTTGCCACCCCCTCCATACCGACAGAGGAACACTGTGGTGTAGTGACCCACCTGTAGCACAATGGAGGGATGAATAGAGGAACAGAAGTGGAGATGAATGGGTGTTAAACGGATCTTTCATTTTCATGCAGCACTTCTCAACCTGGGCCCTCCTTGCACTCTACCTGAACACTTCTCTCTGTTATAATTACAAGTCTTTTATTCAACTCTAAAGTTCTGCCTTTTTTTGACAGGACCACAATAACAGTTGCTGACAGCATCACTTCACATGTGAACCATAATTTTAATTCTACTCTTGGCCATGATCCCTAAAGCAAGTTGACACATTTTTTGAGGTTGGTTCTGTCTTAGACTGTCCAGGAAACAAGATGAGATATTTAATGGGAGAAAAGTGAGAAGTAAATTCAGGTTAGCCCAAAGAGAGCATTATTGCCATGATTTATGACATGAATTATGACTTTTTTATTTATGCACTCATGAATTATTATTCACCATTTCACTATGTTCTTTAACCTCATTTGCCACCCAGCTAGATGAAAATATTGCACTATGTACACATTGCTCTTGTTTGTGTGCAGTGTGTCAGATCTCAAATGCACAAGGAGTTGTGTTGTGACTAACCAGCAGTCATGCTTAAGAGCCCTGATGTGGTTAGCATGCATGCCTACACACTTCTTTGACTTTTACATGCCGCTGCACATTTACATTTATCATACACAATTCATATCATACCTACAACATGTTTACATTCCTGTTATCTTGATACATGAATAGTAGCCATACATTAATTCATAAGTAAATACATACACACACTGACAGATAAGCCTGCTGCTACTTTAAATAAATTCTACAGGGCTGCAAGACTATATGTGGATGATTGCAGTCAGTGGTGAAGATCAGAAAAAGATTCAGCGGTTTACCACAGTTGTATAGAAAGCCTTGATATCAGCCTTGGTGGAAAGCATTCCAAATGTTATTGGAGTGGCTAAGGTTGGGTTTAAAATGGATTTAGGCTGATCACTCAGAAGATGACCATTGACTTTCCACGTCAGTATATCTTGTATACCTGTTTCCCTTTCATCCACACCAATCTAGTCTGAAGAGCCAGCAAACCATCCAGTTCAATGTTACCCTCATACGATCACTACAAGCAGCATCAAGACTGACATAACCCATGTTAACGGCAGTACTGGGACTGATATGTCAAAGGAAATGGTGCCTGAGGACGGACAACTCTTTTTAACAGGGCAAGGAACATGATTGTGGAGAACACTGAAACACCATGTGAGGGAAAGATATAAATTTAGAATCTGGATCAGCAGGTTTTTTTTGTTTTTCTTTCTTTTTAGGCATCAGGGATCTGTTTACTTTGTGACCTTGTCTCACACTGGATTTGTCTAATGAAGGGCAGGATAAACAGCACAGACACCCAGCCATGAAAGAGTACTGTGGAGATGGCAAAGAGGCTAACCCTGCAGAGCTGTAAATAAGCCAATTACATGTCATTACCAGACAGACACAATCCCAGAAAATGGCTCTGTGGACCAAGCTGTGTCTGGAAAGACGTTAAAGTACATCAAAAGATGAAGATAAAAGATTTTTGTTCACCTCTGTGATCATACTATTGTATGTCATAAAATGAAAATTAACTTTGGCCACGTAGTCACGACTACAGGGCCTTACTCTGTCTTTTGAGGGTTAAGGTGGTTCTGCCGGAGAGACTGTCAAAACTATCTAAAGAGACATCCTTCACATTTTTACCATGGAACACTACAGGAAATTAGGACACCTTATCTATTGGTGTTTGATATGGTGACTCATCACTGGTTATAACTTAATTCACTGATAGCTAGCTTTCCATACTCATAAAATACTGCCAGATGCCACAGTAGGCTCTGACGGGTAGCACTAGCATCTGTTGTCAAATGACTTTAAAGCCTAATTTAGGCTGGGGTTGATGATTTAATAGCACTTAATGCTCTGGCACAGCCAAATGACTTTGCTGTTATTCTTGCATTATATTGCAACTATATTTTACAGTTAGACAATAGTTGCACTCAGGCCTCATGTTTTCCATTTCATTAGGAATTATACTAACAAAGACATATAAATATAATGAACATAATATTTTTTTGGATGTTATGATGATATACACTGTAAGACGATAGACATTTGTCAGGTTTTTCATGCTGTTTATGGCAAGTTAGTTATCCCTTTAAAATGTATAGTTTACTAGACTGTCACATACACATACCATATTTGATTTACAGGATTGCACACTGCAATGAAATACTTTTCAGGTAGTGCTGACATGCCAATACACCACCAGTTACACAACCTCGTGCCTCTACAGTACAAAATACCAGGCAGAAGGAAAATTCAGACAAGCAGTTTTAGTGATTTATTGTCCAAGCACAGATGGTGCCCTGACACATTGTTTTCTCCCCTTCTCAGGTTTTGTAGGAAATAATAATCATCCAATTGAGCCCCAGCTGAGGCATAAGTTGCCACTTCATAAAGGGATGCCAAACTTGTTGAAACACAAATATAATGGGAGACAGATTAATGCCATAATACCACCGTAGATGTAGTGGTGAAATGTGCAGCTCAACAGAAATGTGAATTTTATAAGTGAGGGATAATAAGGGATTAAATGGTCAGTCTTGATGTTGCCACTGTGTTAAGTATCACTGTGGTATTGACATTGCTTCTATTACTAACCTCATTTAGCTGTGCTAGATCTGTTCTCTCACACTTTTTGAGATCTTGGTTGTTCTGCTGATTAGAGATTCGCTAGTTTAAGCCTACACTTATGTATACATTATTTGTGTCAATGCGTGCAATGAACTGTCCTCTTTTTTACAGTCTATTTTTGCCATCACTCTTTAGATTTCAGTTATAGTGCTTGTAGACTACTGTATGGCCGTATGTTTACGTGCAATGACAGCAATGGAGAGTCACCAAAAGGCTCTGTAATGGACCTCTGTGGAAAACTAAAGCCAATCTTCTGGAGGAGAGAACCTGCTGGCACTGTCAGCTACCAAGCATCACAAGGGGCTTTTAGCTTTTTGAATGCTAATCCATCCACTTCTGCTTGTTGTTCTGTGGGGAAATCATGTTACCCAACATCTCAACCAGTGCACCAGTCGAGAAACCCTGAACGACAGGCAATGGGTTGTAATCCTGCAGCGAGGTTAAAACCAGGGTATTAGCATTCCAGAAATGTTACTAGACCAATGCATCAATGTTACAAAAGCTAGCGAAGGAAAGGTGCAAGTGCACTGTAACTGGCAGAGGAGGACAGAGTAGATTGCCATTCTTTTCTCCTCTGAGGTGGCTGTATGATTGTATGTAGCAAACACCCTTCTGCAGCGGAGGCACACAAAACTGAAAAGCAGCTACATATATGTGGAATGAAACTGAACAAAGACCAAAACAATCTGGAAGGAAAACTTTATTATGGTCAAATGCAGGCATGAGTCATAGTTTTATGTGAAAAGTTATTATGTTGCTATGTAAAGCTTAAGCCTCACAGGTACAGTAGTTATTTAAAGGAGCACAACAACTCTTTCTTAATACGTCTCACCCAGTAAATCAGCCTTATAGCGACACCTTATTTTGTTCATCTACTATTTTTTTTATTTAAACGTGTAATCATATGTGTTGTAATTGTGTAGAGTTTTGTTTTTACTCTTTATTTGCTCTTCAGGGTCTCATTGTGAGTTTTATAATGTGCAGTTTGAAATCTTCATCTTATGTATGTCTGTCATGTTCATGTCACGACTTGTCCTCAACTTTAAAGCAATGACTATATTTGTCCCAATTTAAGGGCTCCATCCGGAAGCTTTTACAAGTTTCTCACCATGCAGTTGCCCACGTTTACCAGCTTTATGAGTTGGTGAGGATTGTCTGACAACTCAGCTTTTCAGTCACATGCTGTGACACCTTTGAAATGGGACAGGCCGTGTTGGATTGTAAAGAAACATCCAGCTCAGAAATGAGTCCAGCCCCTGAACTGGGACAGAATGACTGTATTTTTAGGGTGTTCTCTTTTTCTGTTTTATATGCTTTGAATATTCATATCACAAGGATATGGTTTCACAGCATAAGAAAATTGAATCCACCTGTGGTCAAATTGGACCTAACACTATTGGATAACGAATTACATTTCAGAGAACTTCACTGTTAATTACTCAATGAGAAATTTCTTTGTTGTATCTAAACATAAATCACATTTTAAAGGAAAACATAAACACATACTCTAGCATTGTAACAGAATCTAACTGTGTATGGATGCCATTATCTGATGGTACATTGATTTATCTGTGTATATTCTACAGTGCCATAATGGGGTAAGCAGTGGTTGAGTAAGCACAGTTTATTATGTATTCAATTGATGGTAAATCTGTACAATGGAATTAATAATTGTCTTTTAACCAAATGACAAAGACATTCAAATAATGGGTTGGTCAACAGTTTTACCATTGTTAAAAAAATAAAAAATAAATAAAAAAGTGGATAGTATTTTTATAAGTAGGTAAAAGGTGGCCAGGAACATCTGTACATAGGACAATGATTTTGAAGATTTTTCTCCTTGCATCATTGCATTTCTAGTGGTCTACTGTACCTTATTTTTTTCTTTGGGGAATATTTTTTCTGTATGTATATAAAATATATATATATATATATACAGTAT